>VZTB01010704.1:334302-386475 GCA_013397245.1 Thryothorus ludovicianus
CTCCACACAGGGCCCCGGGGAAGAGCCGCCCGCCCCCCTGGTCACCCAGGCCGGGCAGCAGCGGAAAGGCTCCGAGGAGCCCTTGCGTGGATGGGCAAAAACAAGTGCTGTAGTGTGGGGACAGAGCCGAGGTTGCGTTGGTAGCACTGCAAACCGCGCAGGATGAGTGGAACGTGATGCTGGTTAAAATGTGTGTGTGTGTGTATGTGATGGGTGGATGGGAGGAGTGACCGTGTTCAGAGGTGTGTTCCAGGGGGGGAAAAAGTTTCCCCAGCTGTTTGTAGCAAAATGAGGGAATGTTTGTTTCTGGAGACGCTTCGCTGGCTGTGGATAAGCGCTGCTTGCAGCGTGGTATCTTGCAAGCTCAGATCTGCTTTATGAAAGTGCATGTAGGAGGATCTACTACAGCATGCAGCTGAGGCTTGTTGAATAAACCGAAGACTCAACAAAGTGTTTTCCTAGCTAAAGTAGAGATGCTTGCTGCTGTAAACAGTACTTGTTTTTCCATGGTAACGTTTCACTATCCTCATGAACATTTGTTAAAATATCTCTTTGTAAAATTAACTTTTTTTTGTTTGTTTTTACAATCCATTAATTACCATTTTTAAATCATGACTTGCTAGAGTTCATTGTCACATTTACAACCTCTACAAAAACTGTGACTTCTGCAGAATAGTAGGCGGATCTTTGGGGGTTATGCAGCTCTGTGTTTGAAAGGTCTGTTTTACCTAGTGTTTTCCAGTTATATCCCTATCCATATGAATGGATTTTGGAAGTTAGTTCCTGCTAGAAGTGTTGTAGAGGTGATAACTTCGATTTATATAAATAATGTGCACAAGTTCACGCAGCTTTGTAGTTAGCTTGTCCACACTAAAGTTGCTCAGCGATGCCCTCTTCTCCCGTGGTGACTCTCTAAGGGTGCAGATTCCTTGGAATGCGCGCTGTTGAGGTGTGAGTGAATGCTCACATCTGCTGCATTACCCAAGGCCCCGAATTAAAAGATAAGCTCCAGTTTTTCTGCATGAGCCGTGGTTGGTGCAGGGTCTGCTGCGTGGATTGCATCTCAGGGGAGGGGTTTGCAGGAGTGGCTTTTCACCTGAGTTTAACTGAGTTGCAGATGTAACTAGACAACTCCTCGGCGAAGAAATCGCCCTGCAAAAAGTTGAGGCTGGAGATGGGGGAAGGGAGCCCAGAGAGGTGTTAGCTGTCTTAGATTTTCTGCTGTGAGGTTTTGGGGCAGTAAGGTACAGGCACACCTGTCTTAGTAGAGAGTTACATGTGGTCATCATTATACATTTACTTTTACTTTGCTTAGCTACACTGCATGTATGCTGATGGGCAAAATGTTATTGAGATGCTTAAAGGGAATCGCCTGAATCCTGTCATACGGAAGTCCTGGTGAAAATGTAATTATAAACCTTGATTAGGCAGACTTTTTAATTAATGCATTATTTCAGTTTCTGGAAATTTAGCTAGGGATTTGCATTTTCATTTAAATAATAAGTTCAAATGTTCGGACATAAAATCCTTGACAAACCTTTGCCAGAGTTTGTATGATTGAATAGTCCAGTAAATTTTTAGGTTGAGTGTGTGTCATGGCTTTGCTTGGTGATGCTTATTTCATCATTAAAACTTGCTATTGGAGGATGACGTCAGAGGAGGAAGCTTCAGGAGAGAGCCTTAGATCTGCTTCCTATCATAGCAAGTAAGGAATTAGAAATTAATTTTTTGCAGAAAAAATGCATAATAAAAATATGTAGAGATTGCTGCATCTAGAACAGTGGGATGAATAGCTGCAGCCAGAATGATGGAAAGAATTGATGGACTGCTACAGAATTAGAAATTTGAAAATATGCTCAAATGGGGTTTGTTCTCTTGGATTTTTGAGTGGTTTTTTTTTTTTTTTTCCACTCCTGTAAAGCTGGTGTCTTTCTGCTCACAGAAGAGATTGGATTTACAATTAAGCAGTATGAACTGGAGATCATAGAATAAGTCTAAGAAGCTTAGTTATTGACTTGAATGAGTTTATTAATGGTCTGCTTAATGGTTTGGTTACTCTATTCTCCATTTTCTGCAAAATGCTTGGATGCAGCATCTGTTCTAGTCACTCATTGCCATTATTGTGTTTATTTTCTTGGAAATCTTTTTATACATAGATATTGTCTGCTTTGTGCAGTAATAACAGCCAATAGTCATTTTCCAGTTTCTTTGCAATGGCTTTCCTCAGTCATTGCTCATAGTGCTGCTCTTAGATTCACAAATTCTGCAATACTTCTACTTACAGCATACCTATCATCTTACAGCTATTCACGTCTTTATCATCAGTTTTTATTGTTCACTCAGCCTTAACCCGTGTGTAGTTTGGGTCAGTAGATGTGTTTTTGTGAAGAGCTGGCATTGTTTTTTTCGTAGGATAAATTGAGCATGTTTAACACACGGATAAAGGAGAGGAAGTACCTGATACTAGCACATATATACTACTGTTACCTCAGTGCTTATACAATATATTTGCTCTGGATTTGCTTTAACGATCTGTTTCTTGCATTTTCAGAAATTTTAATCATTAAATGTTTCACTATCTTAGGGAAAAAATAGCAAGGGAATGTCACTCTTCAAGAGTGTCACTCTTCTAATTGCAAGAAACTAGCAAAAGATGTTGAGCAAAGAGTAACATGCTTATCTAATAGTTTGACCAGTTGTGGTAGAAAAGTACACATATTCTTGTTAACAGTCTTCCTTAGCTTAGCATTTACTATCTTTCTCCATTTTCAGATAAAATATATATGCTAAGGTTGCTTGTTCTTTCAGCAAACAGCGTGGAATATGGACTGAAGAATTCATGTTAATTTCTTGTGAATCCAAACTAAACTTTTAGCTACTATCTGCTAATAAAAATAGGGGCACTTTTTGGTACTTGGGCCACCTGTCACTGTCAGACAAGTAGTGGCCTGCTGGTATTTCTGCTTGGAGGTGACCGGGGTGAGAGTAATCAGGATATTCTGATTGCTGTTCCCTGTCCCTTTCAGCAGACTGTAAAACTCTTATACTTCCTTACATTTCTCTTCTGTTTATACCTTCTTTGTATTGCACTTCTACTCCTTATTTTTTATTTCTTCAGGGAAGTAAACATGCTTTGCTGCAAGGCGTTGGTGTCACTTATTTTTTCTCCTTTAGAGCAGTAGGCAGTGAGTATGTTAAATTTATTTTTTCCCTTTGCCTTCTTATAGTGGTTAGAGGGAGAGGGTGTTTTGCACTTATTATGGTTTGCATCATGTTGTAGGGGAATGTTCTGAGGTTTTTAAGTTTTCATCAGTGTAAGGGTTGTGGTTGGAGTTTGGATGTTCTCTGTGTTTACCATGTAGTGAGCTATGGAGATGACCTTTTCCAGTTTCAGCTAGTCAGTATGGATTGCGTTTCTGGGCCCTGCCAGCATTAGTAGTTCTGAAATTGGATATCGTGCATGTATTTCCTGATTTAATGTCTGTGGATTAGAAAAAACACAATAGCTCCTCTGTGAGAAAATCTGGGAAGCAAGTTAATGTTCCACCCGAGACTTGCACTGTTTAAAAAATGTAAAATATCTACTTAAAAAAGTAAAATGGATCTGAAAACAGCTCTTAGCCAGTTTAGCTTTAAAGTCTGTGGAGTAACATCCTGCTTCTCAGGAGAAATGGGAGGTATCATGAGGCAGCACTTGTGCTGCATGCTACAGGATATTGGTCAGAATAAATGTGTCAAAAATAACCTGAAAGTCTGATGTATTTTGACCATGGAAGATGGGAGGCTGGAAAGCTAATTAGCGGATGAAAGGATAAGAAGCAAAGTTGCAAAACAAAGAGTTGATAATTTTAGATAGCTTGACAGAGGATTAGTCAAAAGGTGATACAATAATATCATGTTGCTTGTGTGAGAGGAAGTCCTCTAATCCCTCTAAATGAGTAATGAAGTCATTGATGTTTTTACTTACATTTAATTTCTATAATTTTATAATGACTCTTGACAGTGTCATTGAAAGTGCTATAAAGAAAAACAGTCTGGCAGAGTTTTTCAGTAGTGTATTGGGTTTTTCATTAGTAAAGTCTGTTCTGTAACAGGAGAAATTTGTGCCCTTTCATTTGGTAGTAGTCTACACAGAGCATAGTTTTTGCCACAGCATAGTTGTTGGCTTTCTTCTGCTAAGTTTGAAGATTTTTCAGATTCTAGCCTCTATTTTCTTGTTTGGAAATGGTTCTTCCTGTTCGTCTGATCATCTTGCATCTTACAGTTGCAGGTTTTTTTTTTCCTACTCAAGTCCATCTTATACTTTTACCACAAACACTGGTTTGTATCTGCAGTTCTCTAATGTGTTGTTCATGCGGCAAAAGCAGACTTTGTGAGAGAGTTTCACTAGTTCAATAAATGTATGATTTTTAAATCCAGAAGCTGAATGTTGGGAAAGTGTTTGCTGGCCTTGTTTCAGGACTGATCCAATAGGTCTCCACATGGTCAGGACTAAGAAACTCCTGGGCTGCTCCATGGCAGTCTCATGACCAGCTCCCCTCGCCCTGTGACCTCCCCGCGTAAGTCTCACAACAGCACCACGTGAGTGGCAGGAAAGATAGGAAACCCACCTCTGGAGAATAGTAGGAACTCTTCAGGGGCTTGCCAGTCTACTATATTTTGGCTTTAGGGTGATCCACCAATGATAATGGGAGTAGGTCCTCTTGTCTCACTGCTTCTTACAGCCAAGAGATACAAATTACTCAGCACTTTGGTGTCAGTGTCCTCTAGTTACGAACTTCTGTGTCTTAGGAGCTGAAGAGAGACAGGCTGTCCAGCTCTTCTCCTGTAAATGTTTGAGGACATTTTAGCTCTCTCCTGGGACATTTGGGGATCCTTAGAAATAATCTGATGTCTCTTTCTGGAGAAGATGGAAGTATCACAGAGTACGTTTTATTTTCTTATTACAGCTGGCAGTATATTCTGCTTTTTATACAGCAGTACAGTAACTTTGTGACTTAAAACCTTTTCCAGAAGTTAGGTTTTGTAGAAGATGAAATCACCTATACACTCACCTTTACCATTACCTGAAACACTGTTTCAGGTCTCTGAGGTTTCTGTTGCTTGCACACTGTGACTTGAGAAACCATAAGTTAATAGTATTAGAGGGTGCAACTAGCATGAGGAATGATGAAGGACTTGGGAAAAAGCATTATGTTAAATAATGTTAAATGTAATATATTAAAATCATAATGTTTTGATTAAAAAAAATTGCCTCTGAGGTAGAGGAAGGGAATATGTCCCTCACCCCAGCTTCTTGCAAAGACCAAAATATACTTAACTCCAGAATTAAGTATAATCCATCTTTGATCTGAAGCAGCTCGAAATCCCTTTCAGAAAGAAGGCGACAATACATATTGCTCTAAATAGTTGTGTTAAAAATTTTCAGCTACTTTTATGGAGTTTAGTATCTTTCTTTGTGACCCTCTCTAGGATTTTTCTGTATTGAGATTTTTCCTGGATGTATGAGTGTTATTATAACACCATTCTTATATTGCTGTAAATATAGCGGTTTCACTCTATGTTGGGAATATGTTTATTCTGATAACTATGTTTGCGGGTTTTATTTTGGAGTTTTTGTCTGTTTGTTTTTTAAGTTCCACTTAACTACTTCAAGTAAGAAGCTAAAAAAAGAATGCTCTGGCACAGATGTGTGTCCATGCAGGATATTTTACTATTGCAGCCGTTGTAATTTAAATTCTTATGTATATGGGTTCTGAGAAAAATTTGTTTAAAATTAAATTTTTAGTATTTTGGCTTGTCAAATGGCTGAAATTCTGCATTTTCAGGCTTGAGTTGCATTGTATCAGCCACCTATTCTTGCAGATTAAAAAATGTGGATGAGTCTTCTTTTGAAGAGAACAAAAATGAGAGTCAAGCCACAGTGCTTATTTGTGACTTTTCATTAAGTCATACCATTTTTCATTGACACTGCAGAAAGATTTCAACACTTAGTGTTTTCTCCCATTTGAAATGGATCCTCACGTTTAAAACGGATCTTGTCTATACTATTCCTTATAATACTATAGTATTTCCCTGCCCCTCATAACAAGTGTCGATTTTGTGGTGATTTCATACAGGCTCAGTTCATGTTTTTCCTAGTTCTTCAAGGCAAAGTAAGATAGTAAATCTAAAATTGAGTTTTTATTATTATAGCTGTGCCTTTTGCTTGGATAAATGTTTGTGTGCTTCAGGATCTGCTCGTCTACTTTCTGCAGCTGGTGTGGTGACAGCCTGAAGAGCAGGTGTAGATTTTAGCTGGTGTTCAGCGTTTCAGTTACATTTAATAAAAGCTTAGGGGAAGTTGCCTATGTTTCTGATGGCACTCACTTTGCTAAACGGTACTTGAAAGGGGGAAGATATATTTTATTGCAGAGCTAGACTTTTTCACACGTTTCTTGAACCCCGTGGTTGTCATAGATCTGCTGTCTATAATTTTCTTTGCTTGGCTTTTTCAATTTTCAGAGTACTAAGAGACGCAACCAAAACTGGCTGATAATACTCTCATTTGTTGGAAGTTAACTCCTTTACTTCTTTCACATTCTAAGTCCAACTTTCTCTTCCCTGTCCCTGGCAGTTTATGTATTGAGGAAAATAGATTGACATTGAGAGGAGCTTCCTGTTGATTGAAAAGTAAATTAGACTGTGAAAAAAACAGGCAGAAGTCCCATTGTATCAAATACTTTTTAACATTGTCTAGTAAGCAGAGGAAAATGCCTCTGATAGTGTTACATGGTGGTGGCCTGAGGGCAAGAATACAGTGACATAATTAGTCCCTTCCCTCTCCAGCTCTAACCCTGTACTTAACCAATGCTGAATAACGTTGCTTTCACCAGCTGAAGGTAACTAGATAAACTGGCACTGCCTTGTGTATGGATACTGTATATCAGCTTATCTCACCCCGCCACAGCTGGCTACGTAAATAAACTGAAAGTAACTTCAGTCTTCCGAAGTTTGGACGGAAAATAATTGAGAATTTGTGTTACTGCATTTTCAAATTTAATAAAGGATGAACAAAAAGTAACATTTAAGTGAAGAACATTCAATACTAGGAGCAAATTTCAAGAGTTAGATTTTTAAATGTGGTGCAAGAGCTTGACTGTGAAAATCAGATGTCATGTAGTTCAAGTAGGTAGCTAAAGACAGACTTTTATGGTTTTGATTGAAATAGTTGCTTTTCTTTTAAATAGTTACTTTTCTTTAAAATTTTCAGGGGAAATAGGACGAGAAAGCTGAAAAACTCTTTTTTGCCAAAAGACTGAAAATTTCGGGCCCTGACCTCACAAATAGTTGAGCAGGTCTGAAGCTCTTCTTGCAAGTAGCTCTAAATTCAATACTACTGACTAAACACATTCAGCCAAGATTGCAGTGTTGAGGACTAGCATTGTATCAGTAATAACTGGCATTGTGTTTTTAAATTTATAAATTAGCCATAAAAATGAGTGTATTGCCTCATTTCTTTGAAGATGAAAAAAACATTGTTGAATATAAAACAGATTTTTGAAAATTAGCTTCCTGTTCCATTCTTAGGTGCTGAAATAGCTGAAAAGTACAATTCAGACTGATGTCACGCTATAAATATTGATGAAGTTCTATTTGGCAGCTGGTTATGTTCAAAGTTGGTGTTTGCAATTATAGTTTAGAATTATTTGCTTAACAACTCAGCATTTGTTTTCTTCGACAATAATAGTGCTAAGATCTTGAGCTTCTCTGCATGTATAATCATGTTAGTGGGAAGTCAGAACGTCTTTGTATAGGAGAACCTCTCTGTTATTAATCATTAGAAGTGAGATAAATATGGAACATTATTTTGGAAAATTTCAGGGTGTAAGCTATAAAAGAGTGAAGTTCAAAAAACAGAAAAAGCAGGTTGTGACTTAAGCTTCGTCCTCTGTCACACTCCCCATGCCTTCCTCCTGCCTGTGTCCTGGCTCAGTCTGGCCATAATCTTCTGCCCGAGGCTGCATTCCAGGGTGCAGTGCTGAGACCCAGAGCCTTTCTCGGCAGCCAGGGATGCTTGTCTGCCTTCGTGGCCACTGCAGGACTTAGCACCAGTATTGCCATGGTGGTGTGAATTCCTTAACAACGCAGCTCCTATTGTAAAAGCAAACAAAGCGAAAGGATAGTTTAACACAGGAAATTTTGATACTCTTCTAATTAAATACAGGAAGATGGTAAGAACTAGACAGTTTGAAAGGCATGCTATCTTCCAGTCCTGTCCTGCATGTGAATGGTTTTTAGTAATGTTTTCTTTAGCTTTTGCAATTGCTGCTGTCAGTGAATAAGCCACCGTTCCCCCTTTCCTCTGCACAAAGCTGCTTACCACCTTATCAGTTTTAATTTAGTCACTGCTGCTGGGTTTGATAAACATACTGCTGTATAGGATGTGATGAGTGGTACTGCTAGTTCGAAAGGAAACCTTCGATCCTGAGTTGAGTTTAGTGGTATGAATAATCTGGCAGGATAATTCTGTTGGGATTATCAGCAGTAAAGGAGTTATTTATAGCTTTCAGGTTTAAAGTTGAGCTGTTGAGAAGCAGGCTTCTCACTCATCACAACGTTTTGCTTAAGATGGAGAAAAATGCTTCATGTCTCTGGTCTAGTATAACATCTGCTCTTCACCTCTCTTAGAAAGCTCTGGTCCTCTGGTATTTGAAGACTTTGTCACTTTGCAAATGCCCTGAAATAAAGGCTTGTTTTAGTGGTATAGCTCCAGCAGTGCTGAATCCTTGGGAATGCTGGTATATGTGGATTGCTGGCATTTTGAGCATGTTGATTGTGGGCCATTTTTGCCACTGGTGCACCATTAAATGCTATGAGAGTCATAATACTTATGGTAATGACTACTTTTGTGCCATTGGGATTCCAAGCATTGCTACTGTTAACAAGTAGTGGCAGCATTAGCATCGTGAAGTAGCCCTTTTCTGTGCCTGAAAACTGATAATTTTCAAGACCTAATAGAACCAGAGATGAACAATTGAAAAGAATGTGTTTGTTCTTTTTTTTTTAAGTGCTAGTGTTTCCAGCTTTGCAAAACAAATTTCATGAATGGGTTAAACTTTGATGTGGAGTGTAAAAAGCAGCTGGTATCCTTAACTCACTATGTTTTAATTCCTTGCTGCTCCAGGTATCACCACATCATCATCCTACTGTGATGCTGACTGTCAGGAAGATGCTGTTAGTCAGTTAAGACACTACTCCCAATAACCTCAGTTTGATACTTTCCATTAACATTGTGGTGTAGAGTGTTGAAGGTCTTGAAGAGAAAAAATAGACATGATTTTGAGGGTATTTTGTTACATACATATGTATTATCTACACACCTGTATGTGCAGTGGATATAAATGTGTGTGCTTATATGCTTCAGTCACAGCGAAAAGACAGAGTGGAACAAAGCACAAAGGACTTAAGCATTTGGCAGCCTTTGGCCGGTTATAGTTGGGCTATGATCTTCATTACAGTTGAGAAGTGATGTGTAGTGTATGTAGTGTACAATAGGCTGCTGTAGCAAAGGGAGGACAAATACCTTTTATGTTCACTCTAACCTTTAATGGATTCTTTAGCAAAATTGCTATGAGCAGAAAGGTCGTGAGGTTTATGCTGCTTTGTACAGTAGAAAGTGACAAAAAGGTGTAAGCAAAACATTTTTAAAATAAGCTTTTCAGCTTACTTTTCCTTTACTGGAAGGAGAAACATTTAGAACCTTAAATATTGTTTATGTAAAAGGTTTGGAACGCTGGGAAGGTGAAGATGAAGTATTCTGTCCTTATGTTTCAAGACTGTCTTTAGACTCAAAGGCTAGAGCCAGGATTTTCTAAATCGAAAGTCTGATTTAGGGTCATTTGAGAAGTATCTTTTTGCGTGTTTCACATGTCTCCCTTAATGTTGAATCAAAAGGGTTGACATTCTTTATTGAGAAAAACCCACAAATTGACTAATGATTGGATTTTCTTCAGCAGATCATGTTGTGTAGTTGTCCATTTTAAATCCCGTGACATCTTCAGGAGCACTGTGTTTTATGAAATGGTTTATATTTGAGCTGTTCATGTAGAAGGACTTAAGTGGTGTGAAGTGGGACCTGTTTTCTTCATATAGGTTATCTTTTACTTCTTTATGGTCCTTCTGTTCTCATGTTACTTTAGAAGAGCAGGACAGGCTAATGTATATGAGATCTATTCTAAGTTACAGCTATTTATTTTGTTAAAAATACTTGTGTCATATCTGCATGAACAGCTGAAACATTTTCTGTATGTTATCAAAAACATCAGTGCAAAGAATTTAATACTGAAAAAATATGAAGTTGTGGAGCCAATGCTAAATTAAACATAATTATCACCCCTTCTCAAGCCATTATTTTGCTGTGGAACACCACAGTGATTTTTTGGGGGTATGTGACTGCCATTCCTGAATATTCCTCTGGATTTTTTTTTCCCTGAGAAATTGAGGATTTCTGCCTTTTCCCATTCCTCCCAACTGCTTTGTTTGGAGTGATATCTTTAGTTTGTTTTTCCTTGAGGTACTAATCCTTCCTGGATTTCCTTCCACCTAAGTAATGCAAAGAGATTGTCCTAAACCATGGGAAATAAAGAGGTTGCAAATCCTCTTCTCAAGCACCAGTAGTAGCTCTCCTTCTACCAAATTGTTGGTTACATGTTTCCATCTTCAGCCTTGACAAGTGAAGTGGAGAATTATCATCACAGTGAGACCTGGGTTGTGCTGGGTAATTTTTATAGTAAATCATGATTGTTAAACTGCTGCTATGCTGTAGATGAAAAACCATGAAATATTTCTATGTTGTTTATTTGAAGTTGTGAATGACTTGAAGCAAACTTCGCAATATCCTAATTGAGTATGTGGTGGTTTTTGTTTATTTACATCAGCAGCTGATTTTTGTAAGATAATGTTTTAAGAGAGCTTGAGGCCTTTTGAGCAGAGTATGCTCTTGGTTGCTCTATCAGAATCACCCAGAGCATAAGTCAGAACCAAGTTCAAAATTAAAGTTTGTCTGTAACACATTTACTCACAAAGCAAAGGGACAGGTAAACCACAGTGGCAGGTAGGACCCCCTTTTATCACCAAATGTATTTTCTAGTCAGAAATTGTTTGAATGGAAATCATGCCCAGAGAGCTCTTCATTAATGCTAGAAGATCAGGGAAAAAATACTCCATTTATGGCAGTTAGTCCAATGACAGGAATACCTTGTTCCTATATAATGCTGAACCTTAAGGAGTAGTAGCCAACAAAATGAATGCAGTGACTTTAGAAAAATGTAGTGAATTTAGAAAAATGCCATTTGTTCATATCCCTTACAACAAACCTGAATAACGGCAACTGGAATAATTTAGATTTTAGTGATGTTAACTTGGATGTACAGAGGTAAACTGATGCTTCTGGACTTCTTTTAATTCCTGGAAATTGGTTATGTTTTGCAAACCAAAACTGAAGTGTTTAATAGTAGTTGTGGTTAAGAGTTTATGTATGATTTGAAATGGGCCTAATTGTTAGCCAGTGCAATGTTCTATGTTATTCTTTCAAAATAGGATTAAATACCTGACAGTTAGTAGGTATGGGGTTCATTTTTACACATAATATTTAATATTTGGGAGTTATTGTAGGATTATGTAATCTCTTCCCCTGACTACAACGAAACACACTTGTGTGTGTTCTCTCAGTTCTTGTACAAGAAACCGGTTTCACCCCATGTTTTTCCCAGTTGTGAATAGAAATTATGTTTCTAGAGCCTCCTGCTGTTCTGTTGTGTCTCACAGTCAGTAGGAGATTCTCTCACATGCTACCAGTGTTTACTGTTTTTCCAGATTTGAATGGGAGGTTATGGAGAGAATTTAAGAAAATATTTTCCTGATAGCAGTCTATTCCTTTCACTTCTGTGCATCTAGGTGTGCTGAGCTTTAGACACAGTTGACTTTTATATTTGTTTTTAATTTACTTATGACCACAGTTTAATTTTTTTTGTTTTGTCTCCATTTAGGGTTTCGTTTTTGCACTGAATGTAGCCAGGACGGATCCTTGTGGGCTTTGGCAGCCCTTGGAAACTGTCAAAGGTAAAAATCAACCAAAGCTCAGTATTGTGGTCTTGAACATTGGAGGTGAGAAGAGTAGCCTATGCTGGTTCTTAAGCTATTGTGGGATGTAGATCTGTTTTCATGTGCTTGCTGGTGTGTTATTTCCTGTGGGTTTTCGTTTGAAGTTTGTTACTGCCTGATGTGATTTGTTTCTGTAACCTGTAGTTGATACGTATGATGTGTCATTTTCTTTAAAAGTTAGTTAATTTATGTTGAGATGTTTTAAGTCACTGGAATTGGTAAGTGATTATGTCCTATAAGCAATAAAGGTATAGTGAAGGGGTTTGTATCTTCTGAATGCTCTTGCTTTTAGACCAACTTATATTTAAAGTGACAAAAAATACTCTATTCTTCTGTGCTTTGAATTTTATGTTACTTTTGTACGTTCTTAACAGACTCAATGTAGTACAATGCTTTGGCAATTAAATACAATATGGCTGATCACGTGTTAAAAATTAACATTTTGTCTGTACCTAGAGACTGGTGACAGCCATCGTGTGTCAGTACAATTGTGTCAAAGTGGCACAGTCTCATTTAAGACACAATTTAGTCAAGTAGTGCCTCATTCTAACTGCTCTTGTTTCAAGTGTGCCATGTATACAGGACCACTGTCTTGGAAGAGCACTCGTGTCCTTGTTCTACTTTGTGAGAAAGTTTGGGACTTACCTTCAATCTCTGCTTAGTATGTGTAATGGTGACAGTTGGCACAGCCTTACTGTCCTTCAGAGGACTTCTAGTGGGCCATATCTGTGAATTTAGACTGGGGAATTCACAGGAATTGGTTGTACATTAATAAGTGCTTCTCTCACAACTACACTCTTTAGAAGATTGAAGTAGGTTATTTCTTCATTGTCACACGAAGAACAGATTTTCTCTTTAGTTCATATTTGATTCCTTCTGCCAGTCCAAAAAAATGGTGTTGCTGCATGACAGGCTCTTGAATTAGACAAGGTGCTTAGTCCCAGTGGTGCCTGCTTGATGAAAACAAATTTGAAACCATTGGAATTCCAGCTCTCTTGCTATTGAGGACCTTGTGTTTTCCCATGCTGGACCTTTCTATGTGGAGGGAGAAATAGGCCTAGAGGAAGTACCTTGTTCACTGGTATTGGTTTCCGGGGATTTATAAGTATATGGAAATTTAGTTGAGGTTTTGCTTGCCCCGAAGTGTGTTAGAATGCAGTAGTGCAGAGATGGTATCCATAAGGACTGTGCTGCTCTGCTTACACTGAGCAGCTGGTAGCTGCATCCATCATGCTGATCCCAGTAAACAAAACAAGTACATCTTTGCTGCAGAAAGAGATGGAACAAAAGTAGGACTAAATATCAAACTGGATTGTCCCAGAACTGTACTGTTTAATGGCAGGACAGTATTGCAGTAGGCATTAAAGTTCTTAAGAAATCCAGTAGATTCATATTAATGAGTGTTTTTACCTTTGAGAATAGATTGTCAGCACTATATTACATTTTAAAGAGTTAAATAACAGCTGTTCCTAAGTTTAGATGTGTAATTGCTACGTCGTATGTGGGCATACCCAGTGCACTGTTATTTGTCCTTCTTTGGAGTTACGTTGCTCCAGTTGAAGGTAGTTGATTTTTCTGAAGGATATCAGGTGAATAAAAAATTGAGAGATTCCAGTCACATTTCAAGTAGTTTGGGTGGATATATGCAAGAGTAGAAGAGGATTATCTTACTTTTGACGTCTTCCAGGAGTGACTTCGTTGATAGGTGTTGGATCTGAAAATCTAAATAGAGTGTCTATAAACTTTCTTTTATCACCTAGGAGCCTGACATATTACATTAAGTATTGAATATAAGTAAACAAATGTCTTTAGGCTTTTGGCATTTTCCTGATCCTATAGGATGCTACTATAAATTTTTATTTCTCATCCATCCTTGATGTATGAGATAAATGACCCTGCGTGTTACCTTCAGTGCTCTGGTCAGAAGCTGGTGAGCTGAAGAGGTGATGTCAGTAACATGGAATAATTATGTTATTTCTTCATGTGCTGGCAGTAAGCAGTCTCTGTTGGTTAAGAAGTCACCCTCAGTTGTAAATGACTGCTACAATAGTCTGCCATAGAGGTAATGTCTCATGGAGTCAGGAATCTTGAAATGTCTCCTATTGGCAGTAAATAAACTTGCAAAGCAGCATTCTTGTGCTAGTGGCAAAGGGAATCAATGATTCATGTATGCAAAAGAACATAAAAATTATTGAATTGGGCTCATAGTTTATTGCAGGATGTTGTGTCTCCTGAAAGAATCCAGAAGCAAACGCAATAAAGTGTAAAAAGAAACCCCAAATGAAACAACAAAAGCATAGTGTTCAGCAAAACTTCTTGCAATCCCTCTTATGGTCTGTGGCTTAGGGTCTTCTTGCACCAGCTAAAAATTTTTCATAGTGGATTTTCTTTTTCCCTTGTGAAGTTTGTAGTAAGTTACTGAGCCTTTTAGAACTTCTATCTTTTTACCATCCCACTTCACTCAAAGTATTGTATAATATAGTATTATATGTTTTTTTAAAATATTAAACCAAATAAGAAAGAAAATAGAAATTATAAAAAAAGACATTACAATGGAGAAGAAAAAGTTTATTCATTTAATTTCCTACTCTAATCTCTGAGTTCTGGATAGTTCCCAGTGTATTTCATCTGTCGTCTGTGGAAGAGCTTGCTTTTCTTTGTTCTTGTAGCCTTTCCATTTTTTAAAATTTCCTAGTTCTACTGACCTTTTCTTTCCTCCTTTCAGATGCACTGGTTGGTAGTTTTTTTCTCTTCTTCCAGGAGTAGTATATAAAAACTGGTGTCAAATACTGCCAATTCCTCTGGTAGTGAGGGATCTCAGAAGATAAAACACGTCAATTTTTCAGAGGCTTATGTTTGAGTTCTTCCAGCACTCTGAATGAAAAGTGACTTCCACTTGCAGTGCTCTTGGTCTGACCTTTCTGGTCTTGTTTTATATATAAGCTTCTTTTAATGCTTTTGTAGCTCAAGTTCATTCTTGCTCATTTCCCTGACTTTGTGGCCAGGTAAGTCCTTCTGGCCAAAGCTGTTTTGGCTGATAGACATCAGACTGTCTGTCTAAAAAAAAATCTGAGGAGCTTTCCAATTACTTGACTCTGATTTTGCAAAATTATACTCTGAAATTCCCGGCTCTGGAAGTTCTGGAGTGGGTTTCAGAAACTGAGCATGGCAAAGAGCGGTACCATGGACAGGGACTGCCCAGCCTGGCCTCCTCCACTGTGGCTGCAGAAGGGAAAGCAAGAAACATTTGTTATAGGCAGGAGGACCTTGGCATAGATGTCATGCTTAGCATTTGATACCTCTCATTTTTGATTTTATGCTGAATGCAGAATGTTTAGGATTTGGGTAAGGGTTCGCTTTTTATCTCATTCCTTCTTTTCCCAGAAAAAGAAATTACTTTCCTCTGAGTCTTTACAACTCTTGTGCCTTGCACTGGAATGTATGATATTACTGAATGTAACAGCTTGTTGATTGTAAGATTTATTAAGTTGTATGTAATGTTTTGTAGCTTCAGACCCTTCATGTTTGTAGAGTATGTTCTTCACTCCTCGAGTCAACCATGACAGATACTGTTTTACTTATGTGCAGCAGAACAGAGGAGGTTGGAGTGCAGCCAGCCTCACACTCTGAACAGGCATTGACAATGCAGTGAAGAAGGTGCATCATTTAGAAGCTTTCTCTTGTCCCTTTCCAGGCTTGGAATTGCTGCTGTGAAGGTGACAGTCAGCAGTTCTTCAGCTGAGGCACAGAAGTAGAGAAACTTGAAATGGAAGTTAAATGCAGGTGCAGTTGAAGAGTTACACAATCTTGTGAGGGACAACAGTTAAAGGCCAACTACTTCTTGGCTTTAAGAGAACTCTTAACTCAGTTTACTCAGTGTGAGCCCTTATTTTCTATATATCTGGAATGTTAGAGATCTTGTCATTACTTTTGTCTTGCATTTTAAGTGTGAGAGATTCCTGCTGAATTCATGCCGATGCATTTGATCTCTTAAATTGATTAATTTGTTCCATTACCCATGAAAGATGCCTCATCCTCTGGAGTGGAAGACATTCTAATCTTTAACACCAAAGTCTCCCTAATTGTATTGCCTCCTTCCATACATAACTTTACAATTTGAAAAATGAAGTTTGGGGTGCAGATTTTGTTCAGTTGGAACGGCACTGATACTGTCAAACAGAATTACTAGGTTACCTAATAGTGTTGAATATTGGAAACACTGGGATTTGTTCACCTGGGTTAAATTGGAAATGCCAGCCTGAAGGTGAAGGACTTTTATCTGTTCCCTGAACCATTTAGATTCTAGAATGTATTTATTTTTAAAATGAAGTCAAGGAAAAAAATCCTGAAAGTAAGACTTCAGAAGTACTGTGAGAACACTGGGAGACTTAACAATTTTTCAAACTAATAACCTTTAGCTTGTCTGTAAACTGAGTCTTTGATGCTTATATTTGCACAAAAGCTATTTCCTAGTAAGAAGGAATTGCTCAGCTCTGGTCTGTGTGATCGTTCCTTGCTGACTGTGGCTTTAATGAGTAAAATCAGTGATTACATTAAATACTCAGCAATGACACTTCAATGTTAAAAAGAAAGTATATTCCTGTTAAGTGGGCTTTTTATTTTAATTAAGTAGTTTTGTCTTATCATGAATAACGGTTCTCATTTGTGTAAAACAATTTCAGCAAGTATGTGCAGAGTGGCAGCATTAAAGGTCTTAGCCTAGAACTGTTGTTTATGGGCAGTGCAATCTCACATAACATTGTTAAAGGCAGAAAAATCACTGTTTTTAAAATATATCTTTGTTTATTTTTTAGGCAGTATTTTGCATTTCTGCAGAGCTTTGCACAGATCCTGTTCCCATGCAAACCGATGAGGGAGAAATACTGGAGGAAGGCAGTCCCAAGGTCAGTGAGGTAAATGTTTTAGAAGAACAAAAGCTTGTTGGGCTGAAATGGGGGGGGGGGTACACTGAGTGAACATCAACTGGTAGTGGTATTTTTAATAAATACCTTCATGTAGATACTTATTATTTATTGTCATGGAGATGCTTAGAAAATTAAACTTTGAAAAACCTTTATAAAGACAGGGGGGTTTGCCACCCACTAAGGATTGAAATGTGTTTTCAGGCACATACAGGAAGGAAAGAGAAAACTTGTAGAAAGATACTTACCCTGATTGTATTTCATTTAATACAAAAAAATTCCAAGAAAACTGGAAGGGCATTCTGTCATACCCTCCCACTTTCTGAACTAACTTAAGGAATTGGACATGTGGGCCCTTAGGCACAGGTATTGGTGTCTGTGGATTGCTGACTGACTTATATTGAAGGTGTGCTGCTGCTTTTTTCCTTGTACTTGCCTGCATGTGCTGTGTGTGAGACTGGATTGTGTGTTGCTTTTAAAGGTACCTCTGATTCTCAGCGTACCCTGCTGGGACAGGAGCACGTGAAGTGTTCTGTTGAATACAATGCTATGTCCTGCCTTCTACCTGCTTCCTGAAGATGTAAATGTTAAGGCACAAATTACTTTGGTTTTTGTGATGGCATAGTCATTGTCACACTCTTCTGTAGGTTTTTAAATATATTTTATAGTCCTGACTACACTATGAGATAGCATCAGCATTACAACTGATCTGTGTCTAAAACATACTCCCTGCATTTCACAGAAATCTGAATCACTGTTAGCTTGCTTGTAGCTTTGTGTAAGAGACAGGCTGAGAAATGAAAAACTAGAAGATTAAAGTTAAAGTTTGTTTCCTAGGTAGACCTTTGGAGAGGTGTTTTCATTGTTTTAGGGTCTAAGAAAAAATGGTTTTTTTAGCTGTAAGCACCAAATTAGGAACTAATTATTAGAGAAAGGACTTGGCAATTGTGCTGCATATACTTTAGGAGTTGTGTTAATTTTAAATAGCTTTGAAGGAAGGTTGGCTCTAGATTAGGAGATGAAAAATGAGAACGTATCAGTGGATGTACTTGCAGCAATCCAGGCTATTGAATGTATCTTTTGACAAGGATGTGATTACAGGTTTCAGTGGGGAATAGACATGAGAGAGGAGACACCATGGTGCAATTAATTCCTGTTTTTAGCTTACTGGTGCTTTCTTTTCACCACACAGGGGATCTTTGTGTGTGTGTGTGTATGAGCACACATTTATGTGTATACAAACAGGTGCCTATGTGTATATCTATGGGTACACAGCATTCTTTTTTTTTTTTTTTGCCTGTGTGCAGGGAGTAGATTGAAGTAACTGTCTTTTCCTCCAATGAAGGGTATGCTTTTCTTTGGCATGCTTAATTCTAGATATAATGGTGAAGGTTGTATTTACGAGCTTAAATTTAAAACCAAATTCTGTGTACTGATTTTGAATACCTAAATGTGTATGAAGTGCTGCTTTGAAACAATTGTCATTTAGAGAATGTGGGAGATCTGGAATTGTGCATCTAGTATTTAGTGTTTATTAATAAAGGACTGTATAGGGTCAGTATATATTAGGCAAAGAAGTCTTGACTAGATCTAGTTGTTTTCCACATATCGTGATACACAGGATTACTCACTGAAGTCTGTTTTTCAGTGTTTCTTCAATCTGTAAATGATTATCCTCTCTTTCCTTGTCTTAGGGGAGTTTTGTATCTATAACAGTTGAAGGTTTGTCCTAGAAAAATTTAGGCAAAATCTATTTCACTATGTTGTCTAATATCATTAAAATGATTCCCTTAATTTACAAATGTTTACCTCATCGAGCATCCCATTTTCATAAAGATACATTTTCTTACAAAATATGCTTTTTAGATATTCACTAATGTAGTTCAGTTTTTTCCTTTTGTCAGGTTATTTCCCGCTCTTTCCTCACCCACTCCAAACTTTTTCAGGCATGAGACATGAAGTATTCTGAAACACATGAGACCAGAATCATCTTTCATGGAGATAGCATGAATATCAGGATATAACGGTTTGGGTACTGCAAGAATTAAATTTTTTGTGGTGCCAGCCTGAAAATAGCTTAAAAAGTTTAACATGGAGATTCTATCATAGACTGGAAAACAAATGATGTGTTCACAAGCTGTATGCTTGTGAACTGGTTTGGTTCAATATCTGTCTCAGATTTTCTGGCATCCTAGACTGTATAGTCTGAGACATCCTGGTCAAGACTTGAAGACAAAAGGAAATTTCCACTGGTTTTGAAGCAAAAATAATGTTGTGCCTTATGCAGAGCTGAGGAAGTCACTTTAAAGATTAAGTATTTATGGCCTTCAAACTAATTAACACTATGTGAGGTATGATCAGAAAATCAGTCAGAAATCATGAAGAATGATGCTCTTGCTTGACTCCTATCAACCTGGTAAGACAGTTGTAAAGTCAGCTTTCATGCTTGCCTTTGTCACTTCTGAAATGAATGGCAAACTCAGTGGAAACTCATTGGAAATTAGCTTAAGCAAGGTTACTGATGGACTCAGTGCTCACTTCTCACTGTTTATTTCTACCACTGTTGTTAATATATAAATTTTTATTTAATTAGTAATTTAATTTTTTAATATTGTGGTTGTTGAGTTGTGCTCATGTTCTCAATTTTGCATACATTTGCTTTAAAATGGCATCAACGTGCTAAAGACAGCTGGCACCTGTCAATAGCATGCTCTTGATTCCAAAAATTACCTAATGTTAGTGCTATACAGAGGGGAAGCAACCTGTGCAGAAGTCAGTTTTTTCAGATGAGCATATGGGTTTTAAAATTAATTTAGTTTGTGCAGATGTGGAAGTCTTATATGATTATATCTAGTCTATTTTATCCAAATAATCTCCTAGTATCATACAGTTAAATATCCTTTCACTTTTTAGAATAATTTGGGGTGGGGTGTCTGATTTCTGGCTTTTCAGGGTCTATTTTCTTCCTTCAAAAAAAAGAAAAAATAAAACAAGAATCATAGAATCATTAGAGTTGGAAGAGACCTCTAGGATCATTGAGTCCAACTTTTGAATACCATCATGAGGTGGCAGAGGTTCACCAGTGGGGTATAATAGAGGGAATTTTGTAGAACTGATTTCTTCAGAACTGGGAATCCAAGCAAGGCCCTCATGGTGTTCTCCCAGTCATGTTTGCTGGAGCTCCTAGTGGGAGGCAAGAAGCACTGGGTCATTCTGGTTCCCTGATATCAAAGTGAAATCTTCTGTTACCTCTCCATTGCACCAGGAGGAAAAGAAAACCAATGTTTCTGCTTGGACCCTACACCCTATTTGGATTATGATTTTAATTTTTAATTATATTTTGTGGTAGCTAATTAGCTACTAACAATTATTAGGCTTTTTCCATTAACTGTACGTATCATCAAGCACTGAACTTCTTGTTTGTGACTGATTTCAACTGTGTTGATCCATCACTTAAGGATTACTACACAGACAATTCTTAAACATGGTTTCTCAGTTGTTCCTTTGCTGTAAAATATTGCAGGAGGAAGCTAAAATTTTATGCCTGATTTGAAGTACTTGTAGGTTTCTTTCAATGTTGACAGGAGTTTTGAGCTTATGCAGAATACTTCTTGATCAAAAAATGCACTTAAAGTGCTCATATTAAATGTAGAATTTTCCACTCTCCTCCTTTGTCTTGAAGTAAAACCCTATGAATTCAGAGGGAGCGAGGGACTTTGACTAAAGTAATTTAGAAAAGGGTATTTATGAATTGTGGCTTTGCTTCAGTGTTGTAGAAGGGAAAGGAGGAAAAATAGATAATTCTGCCATTTTTATGTTTTATATACTAAATATTTAGGTACACAAAATTTTGATGAAAAATGTAACTACACAAGATGTCTAATAACTTTCAATTCCTAATAAGAACAGGAAAAGGGGAAAGATTCTGTGTTAGGTAAAGTAATTTTATTCAAAGTTTTCATTAGTATTTATAGAAATAATTATTAAACTGAACCGGTAGGCCAGAAAAATTAGGCTACTTTATCATACTTTGGCTCTTTCAAAACTGGTGACACAGACACTGAGGCCTCTCCTGTTTTTCAGTCTCACTGCCAGTGCCACTTACAAGTGTCTTGAGGCCACCTGTTAATCCTTATTTTATTTCAAGTTGCTACTCTTTTCATATCTGTCAATATGAATGTTTCCCTTACGTTATTGAATACTGCCTGTTCTAAACCTGGTTAATTCTTACTTTTCTTGCCTCTTGGTGTCTAATTGTGAGCTAGCAATTGCCTTCTATTTAAATCACTCTTCAGAACTTGTTGACACTGGCTGTGTTTTATTGTGGTGTTTGGTTTTGTTTTGTTTTTGTTTGTGTTTTTTTTTTTTTGTCCTGAAGCATTCACACAGATGATAAAAAGGTAAAAACTATGTGACTCAAGTATCTAAACACTTGCTTTAACTTCATACATGTTGAGAATAAAGGAATACAAGCCTGTGCTAAGTTACATATTTTTATATTTATGAACCCAATCTTAAAATTCACAAGGAAGTGTTGTTAGGAATTCTCTTTCCTAAAAGCAGGAATGTTCCACTAACTGCATTTATGGGTAAGGTATGCTCGGTTCCTGATGTGGATGTTGCATAATGGTGACAATAGTGCAAAAGTGAGCCTGATGCTTTCATTTTGTAGGATTTAGAATTAATATAATGAAAAAGACCCCTTAGTTAAGTAATTAAACTTACAGCATCCAAAACCTTGATGCCTGTAACTCTGGGGCTTATAATCCTGCTCAGTGATACAGAACTGGGTTTCTATTCAGATAGCACTAAATAATTTAAAGCATTCAGGCCTATACAATAATGAAATGAACAGTCTGCTTCGGCACTGTAACTACAAAAAATATGTGTTCCAGTCTAGTACTGGCCTAGTACATGGTTCCCTCCAGTATGAATCCCTGCAGTCTTGGAAAATTTTGGCTTGTTACAAGAGGTAAGCTTTAACCTCAGTGTACTTTCTTGTGACTACCTGACAGCTCTGAGTAGGTTTCAGTTTACTCACATGGCTGTTGCTTCTCCACTGGATCCAGGACAGTAGGCTTTGGGGTTTTTTTATTTAGTTATTTCATTTTTTATGTCCACTGGTGAGTTACTTGTGGAGTTTCCAGCATTTCTGGGCCCTGATATAGAGGGTATATTTCCATTATTTTTCTGGAACATGAGTTGTAGGAGCAGCTAGACTTTGTAATGCTGACTGAACTATACTGAGTTCCTGGAACCTTTGTATGAAGTATCTCCTATAGTCTTTGAAAAGTAGAAAGGTATTCTGCCTAACAAGACAATTTATGCTTCTTCCAAAACGTAGCAGCTTAAGAACTGGGAGGACAAATAATGTTTCACAGCATGTCATCTCCATGCTCAGCTAGCTTCATTTTGTTAACCTAAAAATGCTACAGCTCCTTTGGGGAGTAATTTCAAACCCAAAATATTTGCATATCATGTATTGAAAAAAAATCCATTAACCTCTCAGTAAATAATTAGTTTACTTGCAATTCCTTTTTAAGTACATATTGTAAAAGTTTGTAACAGTGTTATGACCTAGTCCTCTCATTTTAAGTATAAATTAACATAGTCTATCAAGGGGAGCAGAAATTTTAGGTTAGTTTCTCTCTGGAGCTTCAACACTGTGGCCAGGAAAAGAACCTAAAATACTTTCCTACAAAGCACTACACACTTGGACCTTTCTACATGGGGAAGAAAACCCAAGTAAACCTGCTTGTGTGTTTATAACTTCAAATTTCAAAATTTCAAGGCATTGTAACAAAGAGCTATAATTATGGTATGGGGACTAACCCTAGCTGGCAACTAAGCACCACACTGCTGCTGATCCACTCCTGCCCCTGCAGTGAGATGGAGGGGTAGAATTGCAAGTGTCAAAGTCAGAAAATAAGTGGATTGTGGTAAAGGCAGTGTAATAATTTGGGGAAAAAAAAACAGAAACAAAACAGCAACAAAGAGGAAAGAAAAATAAAAAACTATGAAAGAACAAACAATGCAAAAGGAAAAGAATTGCTTACTGCCAGACAATTGATGTCCAGCCAGTCTCTGAGCAATGTTAGCCCTGGCCAACATCCACACACACACTCACTCCCTCAGTTTTCATGCTGAGCATGATGCCATGGAGTGTGGAATATCCCTTTGGACAGTTAGGGTCAGCTGTCCTGGCCGTGTCCTCTCCTGGCTTCCTGTGCACCCCTGGCCTGCTTGTTGGTGGGGTGAGGGTGAGAAACAGAAGAGGCCTTGATGCTGTGTGAGCCCTTGTTATCAGCACTGCTTCCAGCACAAATCCAAAACACAGTCCTCTACCAGCTACTAGCTAGAAATGTAGCTCAATCCCAGCCAAAGCCAGCACAGTATGTTATCAGGGTTCACTATAAAAAAGCAGTTATAAATAAGGTAAAATTGTTGAGGACTTTGCAGAAAAGAACATGGGATAAGACTACTTGAACTGTTGTAAAGGAATGCTATTGACAGCCTAGATGCTTGGACATTTTGAAAGAAATTCAGGATCAAGTTCAGGATTCTGCCAGTTGGGTATGCTGTTTTCTACAGAGGCAAGATGGATTGCTCATTTGAAACCTACTTATCCATAGTGAAGACTGCTAAAATATAGATGCTGAACTGAAAGATGACTCTGTTTTCTAATCTCAAAATACCCTGATGTGCTTTTGAATCACAAAAGAGAAGGTTAACACAGTGATGTATTTTCTTTCTCTTGGAAAATGCCATCATTTGCCAAGGTGACTGAGATCTGTAGGAACTGTCACCATATGTTCTTTTATCCAGTCTTTTCCTATGTACAGTTCATGTGGAGGAAGTGTACTGGCATGGTATGTCACTGCAGTGAATAGGTGTGTGTCTCATTTCTGAAGGAAAAAAATCTTCAGTCTTAGAAAAAAATCAGTTTAAAAACTCATCTTTTCCATTCTTTTAAAGGTTCTTTTTCATAAATATTTTCTTATTAATTTTTTCTCAACCAATAGCACCTCTTCTTCAAGCAAAGCAGACAGAGAAGCAGATATTTGCTTAAAGATTGAAAAAGTGATTCTGCATTTGAGAGCTTATGTGGTGTAGTCCCACTATGATCCCTGAATGACAGTCAGGGAAATTGATTTGTGGCTTTGCTTACATAGTGTCTCTTCTTATGCAGGTGTACTCTTGGCACACAATTTGAGCGGTTTCTGCCTTTTCAGAATATTCCCTTTTGATCTCTTTCCATTTGGTATTGGCTTTACAGAAATTGTTGGCAATGGTTGTAGTCCATGTGAATTGTGACAGAGTTCTTTATAACTGGTCACTTTACATGAAGTCTTATAGATGTGGAACTATTGATGAGTGCTTTCAATTTTCCTGTCTCATGGCAGACTCGAGGGGGGGATAGGTATTTGGGGAGAAATTTGAGCCAGGGGCACTAAAGCTTACTCAACCCTACTTTAAAAAAATCCTAAAATTACTTTAGAAGTCGTTTGTAGAATGTTAGTTAGGCTGAGTCATTGAAAGGTGTAAAATTCATTGGTCTTGTTTACTTTATGTACTTGCAAGACTTTGTACATTTGCATGACCCTACAAAGACTATTTCCTTTACATTTTGTGAACTAGATGGCTATGAATTTTTTTCACTTCCTCAAAATATTTTTTTTATTCATTGGGTGTGGAAGAAGTACATGTGAGGTTTGATGAGAAGAGTGTGGGTTGTTATTCTTGTGATGGTAATAGTAAAAAATAGCAGTGATGGTCTTCATCATTCCTGTACATAAGTGGGTGACTGGACAACTAAGGACACTGGAACTCTGCAAAAAACATATTGTGTGATATCAATTCCCCTGAAGGGTAAAGGCAACATTCAATACATGTCAGCATTCCCTGGCATTTGTTTAAAGTCACTGAAGCATTTGAGCAGTAGGCAAGAGGTTGTATCATAAGGGGAGAATGTAGTAGTTGTCCACAGATGCAGTACTGTGGAATTAGGTTAAGAAATATTTAGAGGTACTTTGAAGTCATTTTGATTGGTTTCAACATACAATTTCCACAGGTAATTCCCAGAGAAGTAACTTATTCCTATTGCAACTGAAGCTTTTTTGGGGTTTCTTTGAGGGTAAGTTGTAGAAAGGCCCAGGTTCTGCTCCAGAGATGAGTGGCTATTTTAATGGTTTGGTGGTCAGTCAGACAGCTAATCTTTTTAATAATCTTGATAAATCTGGAAAAAATTTGCAAGCAAGCAGCAGTGTCAGTAGCTCCCTGTGACTTAAATGAGTTTGAATTTGCATTCTGCTAGCTAGAGAAACTGGGAAGCAGCTTTGTACTGTGGGTGTGGATAGCCTGTATTCCTTCTTTTTAACAGTGGTCATAAGTGGATGCCTAAAACAGACCTAATGCAAGGTTAGCATATACATATAACAGATTTGTTCTCAGCCTCCAGCTGTTGAGGAACTTTCTGGACCACTGGCAGTTTCTATGTGTTTAGAATCCACACTACAGGTTTCTGTGAACACGGAAAAGAAAGTTCTTCTTTCCATTGCTTGCTTGTCTGGTTTTAAGGCAGAATAACTTCAGCACCAATTTGTGTATGCCTGGTTTATATCACTTCAGTCATTCCTAACAAATAGCTGCAAACAGTACTTTTGGCAGTGAAGATGATTAAATGGGTAGTGCAAAAGTGTAATTTAGTTTTCTCTAATTCTGATTATTATCTGCTTTCTTAAGCCTTTGAAAATTCTTTTAGCAGTTCATGCCTGTTGTCTTTCTATGGCAATGCATCATCTAGGTTTCCAAATCCAGGTGGGAGAAAGTTAATATGTTTTCTCTCTTTTGTGTCATGGTGATTAACAATGTGTATATCAGAATATCAGCCACTTACAGATGTCAGTTTCAACTGCTATAACTCGTTCACCTGTGTCTGCACCATAAATAGTAAATGGACTGTAAAATGAGTTGGCTAAATAGAGTCACTGTGTATGAGTGGCTTCTGGAAGTGCTGGTAGGAGTGAACTGTTCAAGGGCTTTAGGGTCGGATGTGTCCCCTGAAAGAAAAGTGTAAAAAATTTTGTTATGAAAGTGTAAAGGGTAGCCAAAGTTAGCAAGAATTCATGGCTTGTGAAATGCTTCTACTCTTTAGCTGAAGTATAATAATATAAAAGGTTAATTAAATAAAATAAGGGAATTTTTTTGTCTTACAAAATTCATATTTTCCTGGAATCCATCCATACTATGCATGTGCAGAACACACTATAAAATGGATATACTGTATGGATGGAACACACTAAAAAATGGATGATCCACAGTGGAGCAGGAAAAGGAAGGTACTTTTGCATAAATTCAGAACCCTTTATTAATTTTTTTTGTCTGAGATGGTTGAATTATTATTCAAAGCTGCCTTGGCAGCTTCAGAGTTGAAGTTTTCAGATGGTATTTCTGGATATCCTGTCATACCATGACTTGAGTGACTTTAACGTCTTTGGTGGTTGACGTAAGGTAAAACTGCATCTTGCTGCAAACCAGGTGGTTTAAATTGCTTTCACAGCAAGATTTATATTAATTATTATATATATATATATATATGAACACACATGCTATTGTATTTTAAATACTTAACATCTTAGTAATACATTAAAAAATATTTTTTTTTAATAAATAAGCTTTCATGTTTGTACAATATGAAATGTGGCTAGGATCACAACCTTTTTAGATTTCCAAAGTGTGACTGTTGTTTTCATGATATTTATAAAACCATTTAAGCTTAGCACGGAATTCATGCTAAGCTGCTGGGTATTTCACATAATATTAGTTAACAAACATTTTAAATATTACATGGAAAATGAGCTGTAAGTTACTTCTGCAGTTACTTAGTGACTAATTGGTGACAGCTGAAACTAAAAGCAAAACTTCTGGTCTTTAACCACCACTGCAGCTTTTGTGCTTGTTTAGGTGTAGCATGAATTACATATTCTGAGTTCCATAGGTTAATGATGAATTGAGCTCCCACTGACAATCTGTCCTTTTCTTCTCTACGGATAATGCATGTTTTAATGATGGTGTATGTTAACTTGTTGACATTTCTTCCAGTTAATGTAATGTTTCAGTGAGCCAGGTGTTAAAGTACCATTAAGCTGCACATAACAAATACCAGTAGCAGATTAGTAACTTTTGAAGGTGATTACTGTGGTCTAGGTGTGTTAGCATTCAAAATGATTAGCAGGGAGTGCTGAATGTGAAGTGTGCTTTAGCAGGGGGATTATGTTAGTAACTTTTCACTTCTCCTGTAACTAACAAAGCCAGTCAGGACCATGTGATGGTAATAAGATTGAAATGTTCCATCTAGGTGCTGCTGAAAAGCTTCAAGAAAATACTGAGTGGGCTAGGAGATGGTTCACATATTTTGGTGGTGATTTTTACATATCAAGATTATGCTTTGGCAAAATTGAGAAAAAAAAGAAGGTAGAAATGAGTTCAAGTGAAAATTTAGTTGTATCACAATCCTGCACAATACAACAAAGTCCTGAAAGAGACCAAAAATTCAGCCAATATTTCATACATACCTTGTCTTCTTCTGTGTGATGGAGAAAAATCCTTGGTGCTTTCTCATTTTAGCTGTTTTTTCTACTTTTTTCCTCTTAAGCTTAAATCACAGATTTTGAGGGGTTTTTGAATGCTTTCATTTGCGTACTGAAATTAAGATTTAATCTAAGAAGTATACTTTGAGACCAATTTTGCTAAACAATTGGTGCTATTCTATGTATATTTTGAAATGCCAGCTGAACACTAATTTATTCCTAAAATATTTTTCAAGTGTTAGCAGCTAAATTGCATTTTCATTAAAAGAAGTTAAATTAAAAATGTAATTAACCTGTTCGTAGTAAAATTTTCCCCAATGCAGCTTGTCCAAAGTGCTTATAGTGAAGCCAGGCAGAGAGGTGACTCAGCTTTCCTTTCATTTGTAGTAGTGATTACATTTCTGTCAGACTTCAAATGGTCTCAGAGATTTCTTTTTTCATAATACAGCTTCCACCACTGTTAGCAGTAGTGACTAGTGACTAATTGCTTGGATTTCGAGGACCATGTTGTGCAATTCTCCTTACAGCAGCTATTAGTGAGGCAAACCAAGTGCTGACGGCCTATTTACAGTGCTGCTGCTGCTGCTGATGGGGAGGGATGTTGATGTTAAAGCAGTAGTTGTGACAAAACAGGAGATTTATCAGTCTCAAGCTGGGCCTGCAGTAGGCTGTGTGAAAATCATCACTTCACTTAAAGCATGGGAAGAACCTGCAGAAAGCAGCATTTGACCTTGGCTGGTCCCCACCAGAGTGTCTTGTCATGTGCCAGATAAGGCTTTGGTGTTGTGTCTGCTTGAGACGCCAGTCAGTGAAAAACTTAAAGTCTTCATCTCCTGGCTGGCTGAAGTCCTTTTGGTTTTTTGTTTGTTTGGAAATTTTTTTGTTTGTTTGGGGTTTTTTAATTCTTTTGTTTGGTTTGGGGTTTTGTTGAGGGTTTTTTGTTGTTGTTTTGTTTGTTGGGGGGAGTTGCTTGTTTTGGTTTTTAAACAGGAAAAGAAACAGCTTTGAAAAGGAACTATGAAATGAGTAGGAAAAGGTGGTGATAGCAGCTGTCTGATGAAGTTGCCTTAGTACATTTCTTTCTACTAGTGAAGACAAAAAGACTATTTAAAATGAATAGCTTGATAAAGAAAGGGTTTCTCACAAATATCTATCTTTTTTCCTGAAAAGGTGCTTGGTTTCTCTTAAGCTCAGTTTGTCTTTTGTGGCCTAGAATAGCTAATGCAAGAGTTGAATCTTTTTAGGAAAATGTGCTCTTTCTCACATCAGGATTTAGGAAAGATGAGGCTTTTAAAATTTAGGAAAGATGAGGCTTTTAAAGTTGAAACTTTCTGACCCTTTAGAGTGTTGCTGATTTCATCTAGGAGATAAGGTTTACTCATTAATCAAATCCATTAGGGTCTCATTTAAGGTATTTTTAGAAAGAGTAGTATGAAACTGTAGTAATAGATGTTGCACTTCTGGACAATTATTACGTTGACGCTCATGATAAATGTCATTTTCTAAAAGTTAAATATTTGGTGTCTAATACTGAATAGATTTTCTTAACTTAAATACAAATTACTCTCTTATCATATAGAACACTCAATATATTAATATGTGTTGAAATTTGGATATTCACAGGTGCCTGAAATTTTAGAGAAAAAGGCTTTGAAATAATAAAATACAGAGTTCAACTACTGGCAGTTCCCTTTAAAAAAAAAAAAAAGTTTTCTATTGAATTCCTCCCCTGCTGTTTCAGGGTCTATTTCTGGTTCCTACTTCCAGCTGCCAGAATCTCCAAGCTTTCTCCATTGCTTGCCAGGAGAAACAGGTGTGGAGTGCATTTCCTTTGATTCTTGCTCTTGGAATCAATGGCTCCCTCTGCAGTCCTCTTCAGAGAAGCTGAAGTCTTCAGATCCTCTGCCGTTCCACCTTTTCTTCTTTCCTTGGGAGCAAGAGTTCTGTCCTAGCTCCACCTTCCATTCTTTTTCTACATCTTGAGCACAACTGCATTTCCTTCGTACGCTGTGGGTCAAGAGAGACTCCAGGCTTTGAAAGCCTCACTTTTTCTGCAGTGAGCCAGGTCTGGGGAGACTGCTGGATGCTGTGGGTGGCTGGAGCATGACGAGGATACCGGGCTCCCGTTTTCTTTAAACAAAGACTCAAAGAGTGCTGAACAGGATAGGGTGATGACAGAATGAAGGGAAACTGAGCAACTTGGGGAAGGACTGTGGGTGGAGGAGAAAAAGAAGAGTATTTTCAGCTAACTGTGGCTCTTGCGTGTTGTTCCTCTCCTCAGTTCATCCTCAGTCACTTAATCAAAAACCTAAAATACCACATTCTCGTTCTTTCCACAGTATGGCATCATTATTGTCATTGGGAAAATAAGATCTCAACATTTTGATTTTTGAAATATTTTTTAAATCATAAAATTAATCACTATTTTTCTCAGCCTAAGAACAAACTTTATGAATATGTAAGCAATGCTTTTGGAATTTTATTGGAATTTTACTTGCTCATTAATTGTTTTCAGAAGGCTCTTTGTCAGATATATCTCTTTGAATTAAGATGAACCACACAGTAAAGTGACTTTTAAATGCTGCAGGAAGATGGAAATGGATACTACTTTATGAGCTTATTCTAGAAGTTTTAGACCATTAAATAAGTCGTGTATCACTTTCTCACAAAAATTTAAAACCTGCAGAATTCCAAGTGAAAGGTAGAGATCACCAATCATCAAATTGTTTAACATACGCAGGCAAACAAAAAGTTAGAGTCAAAGTTCTGCGAAAAGAAGAAGGCAGAGATTGCTACACTGGATCAGACCTGTTGAATGATCTTTATATATAACTTCTCCTTTCACTTTGTGAAAGTAATGTCATTGTCAGAAACAGAAAAGCTGCTACTGCTGTTGTTTCTAATCCTCTAATACACAGATAAATCTTTGTACCTATAGGTACATAAACCATAAAACCTTCAAAGGCTTGTGAAATTCAGCGTTGCAATTTGTTTGTTCAAGAACTAGTTTTTTGTCTGCTTAGTAGTACATTTCTCTATGTATCCTCTTACAGGTGTTCTTTTGAGAGTGAGTTGGATTTTATTTTTATTGTAATAGCAAAGGGGTGATATTTCTTGCAATACTGGCATGCTTTTTTGCCTGCCTCATTGCTGTGTTGTCTTGCATTGAGGCAGATTTGCAGGCCAAATGCTGGATTTTATTTCTGTGAAATCTCCCCTCTGCCTACACCGTTCTTTACTCTGAGCTCTCATGTTTTTGGAGTGTTGTGGAGGGGGTTTGAGTCTTCATTGTCCCTATGCATAGACATAAAAGAGGGTGTATTATAGATCTGCTGCAGACTTTACAATATTTCTTTCTTCAGCATAACTTTTTTTTTTTTTTTGGTGGTTGTTTTATTTTGGGGTTTTAGTGTTTTGTTTTTTGTTTGTTTTTTTTTTCCTTGTTGTTTGTTTGTTTATGCAAGTTTCTAAGATATTTTTCTTGGACTTTTCCAGCTTGAAGTGCAGGTTCTTGCTGGGTTGAGAATTCAGTAGGGTTTTTTGTCATCTATGTTATCTCTCAATATTAAACTGAATCTGTTCTCGTGTTCATAGGATTGCTGGGAAATTCAGGTTCAAAGGGACCTTCCAAGTCTTTAGTCTGACCTCCTGCTCAAAGTAGGGTCACCTCAAAGCATGAGGTCAGACCAGATTGTCAGGGATTTTACCTCGTCAGTCCATGAAAAACTTGAAGCAAAGAGACTGTAAAACCATTCAAGGCTATCTGTTCCAGTCCTTAACTGTCCCCGTGGTGAAAATAGGTTACCTTGTATCCATCCTGGACTTCTCTAGTTTGAACATAGTCTCACTGCTTCCTGTCCTGTCACAGAGTACCCCTGTGGTGAGCCTGACTGCTTGCTGACCTTGTAGGTACAGACACTTGCTGTTAAGGTCTCCCCAAAACCATCTCTTTTCCAGGCTGAATCAGCCCAGCTCCCTCTGCCTTTACCCACAGGACAAACGCTCGGGCTCCTTGAGCATCTTGGTGGCTACTGTGTCCATGTTCTGGATGTACTTCTTGTACTGTGGCTGCATTAGAGGTGCATTAGACCATATCTGGAATAATAAGCACTGAGTAGAGGTGGCAATCAGTTCTCTCATCTACTGGCAAGGCTCTTCTCAATAAAGCCTGGGATGCTGGTGACCTTTTCTGACAAGGCACACTGCTGGCTCAGAATCAGCTTTGCTTTATGCCAAGACCTTTTCCATGGAACTGCTCTCCAGCCACTCATCAGCCTGTATTGTTGCCAGGGCCTCTCAGGTGCAAGTGTTTTGTGTTTGTCCTGTGAATTCATACAAATCCTCTAGGGACCACGCCCCCTGGATATCTTGGTCCATCTGAATGGCAGCCCTGTCTTCAGACTTAAGTGTTCCTCTTCACTCCAGTTAAACTTTACCTTAAAATTCTTAAAATATACCTTACTGGCCCTGCAAGTCATTGGTAAAGATATTTAATGGACTTGTCCTGGGACAGAACCTGACCAGCCAAATGTTTCCTGGAAGTCTAGTTGTTTATCTATTCTAAAAAGAGATTTTTTCTAGTTCACTAATAGTCGATTCCTTGACCTTTCTGTGACTGTTTTTAGTGTGTTAATGCATTTTATTATTGGCTTTATTTATCAATGAAACCCTAGCAATTAATCTTTATTTTCTATAGTGAATAATTTTCGTGTTCCTGAGTACTTCTTCACTCAATGACTAATTTTTGTGGTGAGCTTATGTGAGTGTCTCTGCCATTGTACCGTATCTTTTAATAGTGTTTTATAATGCAGATTTAATAATTTCAGATACTTCTATCTACTGTGTGAAGTACAGCAAACTGATTTAACATTTCTTAAAGCAGATGGGGTTTCTAGTTGTTTTAAAAGAGATTGTGCCTGGACCAACAATCTTGTTCTTAGCTCAGGTCCTTTGTTATTTGTCATTATTTGCCCACTTCTCTTTGAAATGAAACTTGCATAGATAAGCATGCTGGAACTGGGATGTCACTGCTGTTCTTCATATAAAATTCATAATAAAGCAACAGTTTTATCAGCAGTAATTCAGTGATTGCCTTGTTCTGGTGGTGATCTACAAGATGTTCCAGTCCTCAGATTTCTTGGTTATCATCTAATAAAGTAGTTTGCCATTCCTACATTTTTGTTGGGTTTAAAATCATTGCCTTTTACACTTTTTTTTGTTTGTTTTTGTTTTTTTTAATGATACCTCCTTTTCTACAGCTTCATTACATTGAATTTCTGTTTTATTATATGGGATCTTGTTAGTTTAGCACTATATATTCTATATGTAGTGCTTCTTTACTCCCAAAGGCTACATTTCATCTTCCCCATACTGGCCAGGAACTGTTCCCTTGCTTGCCATTCCTGTGAATTGTACTTTCTCATACCAGCAACAAGCTAAAAGTCCTCCTGTGTAAGAGTAATTCTTGAGCATTTACTCTCACAGAACCATGCTGTTTTGCAATGTGTCCACAAATCTGTAGCTATTTTACCCATTGACACACTTGGTGTTTCAGCATTTTCAACAACAGAATGAAGTGGAATGGATGTCTTTCTCTTTAGCTAGACAGGTGTGAGTCCAGCTGTTAGAGCTCTTGTGAATCAGGTATGGACTCAAGTACAAGTAGATTGGTGTGTCTGATATGGTGGGAATACATGGATAAAAGTCCAAGTTATTAAATAACTGTAAACAGAAATTTTCTTGTTTTCAAGAAACAACTTTTACATGAAAATACTATTTGGACTGGGAGACGTGGGTGTACATATTTCCAATTGTGAATTTACACATATTTGATTGACTGTCTGTCTTATGGATGTCTAGCACCTTACAGTTCACCACTTTGCTGGTTCATTCATGGTTTTGCTTAGGGCTGTGCCTAGGCAGTCAAATAGCATAATTTCTTGTTAGATGTCAATATGCAGATTTTGGGGTTTTGAAAGTATTTTTGACCCAACAAAAGAGTATTATTGCACAAATGAGTAAACTTGACTCTTTTGGGGGGAGGGCAGGGGTGCAAGGGGAAGTGGCTGATGGATTTTAGTTAGGTTTGGGGGGTTTTTGCCCCTCCAGAGACTGACTAAACTGTGTTATCTTAACTGCCTGAATAGTGCCTCTCTCCTCTTTCCAGTTTAATGTAGTGGCATGGATTTGTGTGTGATTATGATCCAGTACTTTGTTGTGTGGCTTACTGACTATTGCAGTGTGACCTGTTTGCTGGCTTCACATGAAGTAGAGCATTGCTAAACACTATGAATGTTTATATAAAATACTAATTGCATGTGTTGAATTTTTATATAAAGAGAAGAATGTTTTGCTACCTGTGCAAGAACTTCTGGCTGAATTAAGTGATTAAATGAAGAGCACATAATTAATAAATGAGCAAATATAATATCATTCTTCTTTTTCTCCAAAGAAATTACTGAAAATCTATGCTAAAACCGATATTTTAAAAGCAAACAATTAAACATAAAACTTCCTTACTGCCCTTGGAATCTTCTAACAAGAGAGCCAAAGGAAATGCCTACCTTATGTTGTCATTGGAACAGCATCTATTTGAGGTTTCCTTAGGCCTCTTTTTTACCCTGCTAACTAAGCTGTGTGTGTGATGAAAGTCTGTTTTCAAAGAGAAGTTATTTTTCACAAGAAGTACTCTGCTTTTGCAGCAATTTCTTTCTGTGCTTAGTAAGTTTCTTCTAAAATTTTATTTTTTTTCCAGAGATGCTGATAAACCTTTTTTTGATTCCTGCTTTCTATGTAGGGAAGAAGTGGTAGAAATAATACATAGAATGACAGGGGAAGCCCTTAACAGAAAAGAACTTAAAACTTACGTACCTTGACTGATAGTATTCTGCTATAGCCATTAAGCCATTCTTTTTCCCTTGCAACATTTTTCTGAAATTTGTGCTATGAAATGATACCATAGCAATGGGGTTGGAGATGTACATATGTTGCTAAGAGACTACATGATCTGTTCTGGACCAGCCACTGTGATAAAGTGGCTGTTTTGAGTTGTTGCATATGAAAAGGGCCACTTTAGGTGATGTGCGTTCTGCTCCACCGATTTCTGACCTGCAATGCTTGCCTTTGCAGATGGAACATGAGGATTTTGTAATGGAGGGGCATGGCAAGACTCCACCTCCTGGTGAAGAAAACAAACAGTGAGTCACGTGTTTATTTAAAAAGGGCCTTACCGTAGTAAATAGTAAATGGTGTGAAGCACTCTCGTTTAAATGTGCTGGGAGCATTGGTTGGTTGCTTGGTGCTCACTCGTTTGGTTCCTTNTGTTGATTTGCCTTAAATGTGAAAGCATAGAAACATACATTGTAATTTCAAAACATTAATCAGAAATGGTTGTAAAAGGGATAATCATTCTAGAAGCTTGGCACTGACATAGTGAGTTTGTACATTAAGTTTTTATACAGCTGCTCTTTACTGAAATAATGTGAAATATGAAAGAACCAGGCCCTTCCTTTTGGTGTGCATATGGCAGATTGGTCCTCTTTGAGCCTTATTTCCTTAGGATGCATTTTAATAAAGGACCAGAAATTACAAACAAAATGCTCTTTTGAAGATGAACAATATAAGATGCTGGTACACAGAACTTTAGGGAAAGCAGCTTGATCAGAGAAGAAAATGACTGATTTCTGTTAGGAAAAGGCTTTTTTGTATGATTTTAAACTGAAATTCAGTACTGGTTGGACTTTTTCCTTGGGATTTGTTTGGATAGGAGGAATAGTACTTCTCCTAGAAGTACTTCAGTGATGGTTGTATTCTGTATTCTTTTCGTTAGTTAATGCGATGGAAATTCAATTTTGATACCGTAATTAATTTTTGTCTTTTCCTGTTGTTTGAAGCAAGCAAGAAGGTTGTCTTTGGAAAATCTAGATCACAGAACTCTTTTTTGTTCCTAAACCTAATTGGATGTCTCCTCATGATAATTTCTTGTTGATCTGCACAACACTTGTTGCAGCTAGGCTGGGATGTGAATTAGGGTGAAGGTCTGCTTTGCCTCCTAGATAAGCTGGCAAGTGTAAGTACACTGCATCTGTGACAGTGATAAACCATTTCTGAGATAGTCAAGTTGAGGTCAGCAAAGTTCTAGTGCTGAGCATGCACATTCTCTCCATCATGGATATGAGCCAAACTTCTCAAAGTAATTGTTGTTATTTCTATCTATTCAGACTGAGCAACTTACTGTGGTACCAAGAGATACAAAAGTTGTTGAAGTAGAAACTTTCAGAAAGTTCCAGAAGAAAAATCAGTGCAGAAATAAAAAGTAGGAGTTAGATTTCTGCTCTCCTGAATTGTTTCTTTATAGATCTAGTAGTTTAATGAAATACGTTATTATAGCGAGTAATATGAGGGATGTTGTATTGGATTTTTCATAGCCTTGTGTTTGTTAGGTGTCTTATTTTAAGTGCAAGTAGAAGCTAGAATTACTTTATAGTTGATCTGATTTTTAATTTGTGCTTTTCAGGTGGCTTAAAACATTATCTTCTCAAACTCTGGTTATTAAAGAATATGAGATTAGCGATAGGTTGTACTTGTATGTTTTAACTAATTTATTTGTGTTCAGGTGGCATCTGGAAACTTGTCATACAGATTCTGCTGTAGGAGTATCATTCTTAATAATATTTTGATTGAAGTCTAAAGGTGCAATTTTAGTAATGCAGCAAAGAGTTGAAGGTAGTTGTTTCATGCGACTTGTAGCATAATGCCAGCAAGATTCAATTGTGGGTATTGCTCTTAAATATAAATCAATCACTTGAATCTTTTTCTACCAACAGTATCAAATTTTCAGCTAACTAACAAAATTGTCTATCTTGACAGAGTTTACCTCTTGTGTAAGAGAAGGAAGAAAAAATCTGAAATTACTTCTTTGTATGATTACTTACTTGCAGTGGGGATTAGCTGGACATCAACATACTGGACTGGATTTTTGAAAGAGCATAGAGAGGCACTCCAGAGCACCTGATGGAGGAGAAGCAGAGAAAGCTGTGACTGTTTAGCCTTGAGATAAGGAAACTTGGGGGGTGAATATTATTATTATTATCCATGTGTATAGATATCTGATGAGGAGACTAAGGAAGACTGAGCCGAGCCAAATTCTTCATAGTGGTGCCTGGTGGAGAGGCAAGAAGCCACTGAAATAAACTGAAATACAGGAAACTCCACTCAAATAAAAGGGAAAAAAAATATTTTTTTTTACTGTTAAATGTGGTCAGACCTTTGGAAGAGGTTACCCAGAAAAATTGTGCCTTCATAAGCCTCCAAGTGATTCAAAACTCAGCCGGACACAACCCCAGTCCTGCTTCAGCCTGCTCTAGTTAACCATGGGGATGGGATTGATGACCTCAGAGATACCATCCATCTGCAATGATTCTGTGATTTGGTGTACACATGTCTGCTGTTGTCCTCCTAGTTGGTTTGAAATAAAATCAGAGCTTGTTAGTGAAAGGTAGATTCTATGTCTGAATGTAGAGTCAGAAATAGCTCCACCAGTAAAGATCCTTCCTTCCCTTTCCAGCTGTCATTAGACTTAGTAGAATTTATTACCTCTACAGCTATGCAGATGGAATGTTTTTTCTTTGACTGCTTCTAATGTTCTTTTCAGGAAAGTTGGCCATTGAAACTTAATTCCCTTTTGTTAGGTAGCCTGATGTGGTAGCTCTGCACTGAGGTTGTTGAGGAGGTGTTCAGAAGACACAGTTCCAGCAAGAGAGCGAACTTGCACCAGAGTTCCTGAGCAGTATGCCAGTGTTTAGCTCCTAGGAAAGCCCTGCAAATTTCTTAGTATTTATCAGCATTTCAATGAGCTTAAAGCTTTTCTGGACAATGAAGGAGCAGACATAAAAAGACACTGCTAGAAACTTTGAATGGATGCAATAGTTCTTACCTAGCCCTGATTTCATGTGAAATTTCTTTTGCTGAATTATAGCTTCAGAACTGAATACAAGGAGCCAGCATCCTTAGATCATTTCTGGCACTCTATGAAGCAGAATATTTCCCCAGTTGGACCTGGAGATAAAAACATGGCATTTCTACCTTCTAGTATTAAACCAAACATACACACAAGAAATGCAAACAATCCCAGCAACACAAACAAACCTGCTGCAATGTTATAAGCCTTTTTTTCTGCTGTACCAAACAGTTCTTTTGGACAGACTTACCATACTAAAGTTACAGCATTTTAAGGTTTTTAATTGAACTGTAGGTGATACCTGAGAAGTGCTGTCTTCTGATACCTGTCATTTTTATGGAAAGGAATTACTTGGTTAAACTGTATACAAGGTCTTCAGAAATCTTCAACTGATCATTTACAACATGGGTATAATTTATTTCAATTAAGCAAATTATGAGGAAGTTACCCATTCAAAATCCTTAGTACAAGTGAGAAATGGAATGGGCACAGTCATCTCAGTCCTGTGAAAGATCTTCAGTTTATGTGCAGTGCACGTGTCACAAAGGTGTCATGGCTGTGCAGCAGTGAAGTGATTTATGCTAAAAACTGCATTTCAGAAGAAGTGAGCCTGCTTGGACTGTTGGAGCTGAGCATGGCAGTCTCAGACCATGCTCCTGCTCTGGGCTAAGGGCCAATGACTCCTTGATGAATTGTTACTTCCCAGTTTTTATGTATTCTGTAACCTTCTCCCTTCTTAGCTCTCTGGCACGGGATATAACTGTGTTACACTTGGTCACATTATTTTGTTATGTGGCTAATATGTTTGGTAAGAAACCAGTGTCCTTCCTTCCCTGTGTTTATGTTTAATTACAGGTGAGCATTTTGTTAGAGGTATTCTCTCATATTTTCATCCATTACAAAGAGGTTGACCTGAACTGGCATGCTTAGGGAGTAAATATTATCTCCCCCCACAAAATACTTATATTTTACATGGCAGAAGCCTATTGTGCCCTTATCAGTTGTAATAGGGCTTTTACTTTGTTTCTGCTGGAGCAAAGATTAAGAAGCAAATGTGATTGGGAAATATCTTTCCAAAACAGTCAAACTTCTGTTGATGAGCAGGGACAGGGGCAGGAAAAAGAATTCTGCTGAAGTCCTTCAATTGAGGTTCTGCTCCTAGCTCTAGCAGCATTAATTAGCAACTCTGCCTGTGCTAATAAATTACCACCTGCTGTCACAACCAGAAATGTAATCTATGAGTGAAAGGGATTGGGTAATGAAAAACTACTCCTTTTTATGAGAGAATGTAAATGTTTTTCTCCTTCTAACTGACACGTGGAGAGGTCTGTTTGACAGTAGCTATTCAGACCAAAAGTGAGCCAAGTTCCTACTCACATTTAGTAGGAAGGTAATCCAAGCTGCTGCTGCTGTTTGAAGTACCTCAGCTGGCTATTCCCACCTGCTGTTTTGTAGTAATGGGAGAGAAAAGTCTCCAACTATTTTGACAATTTGTACATCTGGAAGTGATTCATATTGTCAGAAAGGTATCAAAGCAAGATCATTTTTGTAATTTAGAAAGTGTCATTGGTTAGATTTACTGAATAGGCTTTCCCCTGGCCTGATAGTTTAATGCACAGATTCTGAGGCAAGTGTTTTTGGTGAAACCCTCCAAAATTGCAGCTTGAGATCTCCAGGATGAGATCGGAACCACTGAGCATCAACAAGATTGTTGAACAGTTGGTAATAGTATCTTATTTTTCTTTGACATTTCATTAGGAATGTTCAATATCTTCCTGGATTTGTGTGACACTACAGTTAAATAAAGTAGTAGCTAAATTGGTCTAACCTGGAAACAGGAATTACAGACTCTGAAAGTCATCTTGTCCAATACCATGCTCAAAGTGGTGGGCAGATTTGAAGGTTAGATTTAACTTAAGTTACATTTAAGTTGTATCAGGCTTTTCAAGTTTGTTCTAGAACTTTTCTGGACAGTCTGTTGCAATATTAATCATCCTCATAGTGAAGAAAATTTCCAATATTCAGTAAGAATTTATGATCATTGCCTACCATCTTTGAATGTGTGTGTCTGAACGAGGCCCAGTCTTGATTAAAACTTAGCACTGTGTTCACTTACACAGCAGAATAGCTCCCCCCTCCCCTGGCTTAGTTTTGCTGTGTGAAAACTAAGTGAAATCAAGAAGCCAGTTTACAGGCCAGTCTTTGTTTTCAGCAGCCTGCTGATGTCAGGGGTGCATGTAAACATCACTGCTATAATGGCACAAAAGAATCAATCTTACTCTTTCATCGTGTTGCTGAGAACTATAAAAAGGCTGCAGTGGTATATCCTGAAGTTGTCTGGTTTGGTTGGTGAGAATGATAGACATTGTTATGAACTACTGCAGTGTTCTTTTGAACAGTTTAAATTCCACAAAGCTCCCTAGCATAGCTTCTGTTCCTGTAGGAGAAAGCATTGTTCTTACCAAATTTAAAGTAAACAGTTAGCTAAAAGCTTGTGTAACAGGGGGTTTGTTTGATGTTTTAAGAACATTAAATATTACAGAAGATATTGAGACTTGCCTTGGGTGCCATTACACTTTTTAAATTTACTGACACTACTGACCTCAGCAGAGGTTGGTAATTGTCAGAAGATCCACGCTGCAATTTTCAAAGTAGTATCCAAATCCTAATTCAGATTATCATCTCAGATTCGAGGTACCTAAATTTGCATATCAACCCAAATTCTGTGAAATTGTCATTTCTTGAATTACATTCAAGAATTATGTAAAGACATTGCTGTTTTTATACTGCTGATTGTTCTCTGCGTGTAGAATAAGTAGCCCATTAAAGAAATGTCCCCATACATTTAAGTGCTCTGCCTGAGATCTTGACAAGTCGCCACAGGGAGATGTGGGATGTCTGTGCTGGCAGTACCAGCCATGTCTGTCACAGGTGCTGCAGTTCTGTTTGTGTGTCAGACTGTGCCTCAGACCCAGTGATAACTCAGGCTTGTGCTGATACCAGCATGTGAGTAGGAAAGTTCTAACTTTTTTCTTTTATATTCTTAGAGATTTGATAGGGTATTTAAGGGTGTGAGACCATTAGATTGAAACCAAATGAAAACTGGTCCAGCTAAGGATTAAGGAATATTTTCCTCCCCTTCATACTGTACAAATGTTTTTAGTCCATACAGTGGAGTGAGTGGCAGGACAAGTTTGCATTTGAAGGCAAGTCTACCTGTGTGTTTAAGGGGGCCCTGAGGCATAGAGAAAAGAATTGCTCTTTGTTGTACAATTGAGTGGGTAGAAATGAATGAAACAGGAGCAAAATCTGATTCTGTAGAGGCAACTGTGTTTTAGCTGTGACTTATAAGTCAATGAAGTTACAAAAGCTGACTTGCACTCTTTACAATGTAGTACTTCTGAACAATATCCAGAATTTATGCACAAGCACTTTAAAATGGCAAAAGTTTCATTGCCTTCCATATTTTACTAGTTAAGTGTTGTACTGAAATGTTTTGAAGTTTTTGTACTTGAAGTATTACCCACAGGAAGGCTCTTGTCTGAGTATTCTAAGCAAAAATAGTTTAAAATAAGGCATTCACTTCTGAAAGTTAGACTTGAAAAGGTTTTCAGTTGTCATTTCATGATTTTTAAGACTCGGCATTTCATGTCCTCAGTGATCTTATCTATTTTTTTTTCTTTCAAACCATGAACAAATAGGGTTTTCATACACCTCAGCTAATCTACAGCTTAGTGCACTGCTGTTCTGCAAGTATTTTCTTAATGTGTGGAAAGAAACGGAAGCCAGATGACCAACCGTTAGGGGAAAAAAAAGGAAGTCACACAGAAAAAAGTCAACTTTGGAAGTGAAGTTCCCACTTATTATCTCAGTGTGTTTAGTCTACACTGCTGCTGAATATTGAGAGAGGAAAATATTTTGGACAAGTGTACATTCTAAGTGTGAATGCTTTGGCACTTCTTTTCTGAGGATTTTATGGTGATCTCTTCCAGCTGTCTTGTGGTGAGAACAGACTAGTTTGTTTGGGCCCTCCCCACCCCCCAAGATCTGCATTTGTCCTGCGTAGGAAGTGCACAGAGCCTGCTTCTGAATTTGCAGTCTCATTTGATCAAGAGACTACTTCACACTTGTCTTTGCAGAACCAGAGAATTTTCCATTACAGGTTGCTTGGTTTTTATAAATAAGATACTGAAAAACACCGATAGTATCACATATACTAGTTAAATACATAGTTACTGCAGTTAGCAGTAATTCCGATTGTTGGTGGAATGGAGGATAGCCTGATTTGCTGCTGTCTTGCAGACCTTACTGTACTTTGAAGGGGCCAGTATTCGCATACTGATCAAATTCCTAAAATCCCGAAGCCTCTGTATTCCAGACACCACCATCCACTCCTCCACCTACTCCTGTCCTCTAGTCCCTTTCCAGGAATTCCAGGAAAAGCTATCTGCTGTTCTATCTCTGTTGACATCTGAAGTTCCTTGTCCAAGAAGTTGGGGGTTTTTAGGTCTGTTTGATTAGTGGCTGCTCCTTTTCTCCCTCTCCTAAAGTTGCCAGCTTCCTCAGGAGCTGCCTAGGGTAACTGCCCTCTGATGTATCATTTATATGGATGGCTGAACATTGCTCTCTTCTCAGCATTTCATTGCTATTTAGATGGCAACTCTTGGATGACTCCTACCATGTGAGTCAGATAACAGAGTTGCAGAATAGCAAGCAAAACCATTTAAGGTGTAGTGGTAGACTTGGCAGTGCTGGGTTGATGGTTGGACTTGATAGTCTCGAATATCTTTTCCAACCAAATATGGTTCTATGAGAGTTTTTAATAATTTTGGTGCCTGTCTAAATTAGCATTTTGTCTATATTCTTAATGTAAAAATACAGTTTAGATGAAGTTCTGTGGTACCAACACCAAGTTAGTGCCATTAATTTTGATTTGCTAAGGATTTAGTTTTTGGACTGCTAGCACAAGTCAGTGGCATCATAAATGTGTATGAATTACAGTTCTAAAATTTTTTTCCCCTTTTTGCACAAAATTTAGGATGCTCACTGCTTTTTCCTCTGCTTCATTCTCAAAAAAAAACAAAAAAAAACCACAAACTAAAAAAAAACCAACAATATTTTGGTATTTTTTGTGTGTGCACCCACAATGGTTGAATGGCTAAATCTTCCTTTCAAGAAGATGAAGGAGGGAAAAGGGAAAAAACCACTACTGCTTTTATGTTATATAAATGACTTTATGGTGTCTTTGTGAGGAAAAAAAAGAAATTTTGCTAACTATGTACTGTGGCTTAGATATATCAGATATTAAAGTAGAGAAAGGTAAATAGTCCTGGTTCTAAGATGCAGATGCTAGTCTTGATGAAGTGACCATTATTGGTTAAAGAAAGAGAGGGAAGGAAATAAAGCGAGCTCTTTATTTCCATGCAGAAGATATGCCTTACTTTGTATGACTAGAAGTATCATACTATGTGGTAAATGTGGTATAAATTAAAAACTTGTTTACAGAGATATTTTAGAGGTCTTAAGCTGCATTGCTCCTGTGGCATGGAGTGATCTGGAGAGCTGGTATGATTTCTTTTACTCCTGCCTAAATAGATTGTATTTGCTGGACTCTTTGCTGTATGTCAAAGTTGTTCATATTTGGGAGTCATACTGTTTTTTAGGTTACTGCATGCATTTGAATATTTGTGACAGCTACAGCTTGTAGAATTTTCTGCCTGGATAGCCAGCTGTTCCTTTCCTGACATTTCAAACTGAAGGACTGTACGTGAAGGCAAATTACTCAGGGAAGATGTTCAAGTCACTTAGATCAGTTTACAGGTTTTTGCAGCAATAGTGCTTTTATTAAAAGAAAATAAATACTCAAATTAGGGAAATAATCTCTTACAGTAATCCACTCAAAATACATTCTTTTTGTATTCTGCTTTTACTTTGGGTGTTTTGTTTTGGGCTGGCTTACTTTTATTATTTAACTTAGCATATTATGGTTCCTTTAATGAGAACAAAGGAAAATGGGTTGGTGCCAGCTTCAACCAAGATGCCAGAAATTCCTTTACTCAAGAGGTTTCTGGCCCAGTGATTGAACTCCCCATGCTAAAGCTAAAGACAAGTGAGAAACTTTTGTAGAGAGATAGTGGGCTATCTCACCAAAAATAAATGAAAAAAAAAACCAAACCAACAAAACAAAACATTGAAAAACACTAAGTGCAGCATAGCTTCTTTTTAGGTAGGGAAAAAAAAAAAAAAAGAAACTAGAATAAGACTTCCAATCCAAAAATCTTCCTTGTCTTTTCTGAGATATCCTAAAAGTATTTATAAGAAATATGCTTTTAGTAGAGTTCAGGAGCATATCTAAAGGCGCCGTATAAACAAGGGGTCCTGTTTTGGTAAAGTGTTTGTAGACATAAAATAAGTTTTTTCTTATATTCTAACCTGGTCAGATGAAAAAGCTTGCTGCTACTTAAAATGTTTAAAGCTCTAAGGCTTAAACAGGGTGAAGGAAGGCTTTAATGAATGGAATTATTATTGCTTTTGAAATTCGTAGCTATGAAAGTCAGTTGGATCAGTCATGGAACTGGCGTGGTAATTCACGTGTTTAATAACCATTAGAAAGCAGCACTTGCTGTAAATATGGGTGCCATGACACACCACACCACACCATTTCCCTGAACATCTCTTTATTTGAAAGATGCGTGGAAGTGTTTGAGGCCAGGTTGGATGGGGCTTCGAGCAGTCTGCTCTGGTGGAAGGTGTCCCTGCCCACAGCAGAGGGGTTGGAACCAGATGATCTTTAAAGGGCCTTTCCAAACAAAACTATTCTAGGATTCTCTTTTCACTTGCATTCATATAATTGCATTAAACAGATAACTGTCTTCCATTTCATTGATATTTTAGCAGTTTATAGGATTTTAGGAACTGAAGAGGAAGAAGACCTGTTAGGATAGATCTATAGCCTTCAAAATCAAGATGCTTCTGGGTTGATAATGAGCAGGTTAAAGAGATTCTAAGAATATTAATTTATACAAGTTTTGTTGCATGTAATGTTAGTGGAAAGTCCTTACTTAATGTCCAAGGATATGGATATAAAGACTCAATCAATATTTAGATGTGGACTTCACTGGTGGGAGATGATGTTGGGCCTCAATTCTTCCAGTTTTAAGTCTTATATAGTGGCTTTTCATGTCTTTATCTTTCCCAAGGGATAAGACTCCAAATGAGTTTGGAGTCTCTTGTCCAGTTCTGTTCAAGTGAGGCAGAGAAGTAAGAAACTATAATATATAATTACCCATATATTAAACTTCCACAGCTTCCTAGAGAAGAACCAAAGTTGATTTCTCCACTAACAGAAGGGTTTTAGGGCAAGACAAATAATTATCTGTTCTGGTTATGTTTTCTAACAGTTAATCATGTGTGTGTTTTGGGATTAGCTGCAGTATGTGCAGCAGCTTTTGCCCAGGCACAGAAAGAGGTGAAAATTTATGGGAAGAGCTCTGCATAGAGCTCAATATACTGTTAGAACCTTGGCATCAAAGGAGAACTGGCTGTGCAGGAAGCTGGGATTAGTGTGGAAAGTAGAAGCTCAGTGATGTGTGACACAGATTCGGAGGAAATGAGCTTTCAGTTCTGTTGTTCACCCAACAACTTTGTTAAAAAGCAGATTGAAAGCTTTCTCTTTCTCCAGTCTGGAAAGGGTATTTGGGGAATTGAAGAAGTGGAGGCTTAGTGGTAGATTATTTATAGGCTGAACAGTGAGGGAAAGTATTGCAGCAGATTGAGGAAAAATTAGGTGGAAAAATGAGTGTTTGCAAAATTTGGTGAATAAAGTTTTCCTTCTGACTCATTATCTTTCCCTGAGCACTTCATTAATGTATAGGGTCAGAACTTGGCTTGGGCTTGAAGTCGTGTGTCATTCTTAAACTGAAGTTTTCAGGCCTTGTATTCTTTCTTTTGTCCAGGCAAAATATGAATGAGCTCTGAGCTTAGTATGACTCCAAAGCAGTGTTGCAATACAAGTTTTGAATAATAATAATGATTCCTAAAATGTGTTGATAGGTGCCTTTGTATAAGGGATGCAAAAGCTGCTGTAACCTTTTCAGAAACCAAGCAAGCTTTTCCTTTGTTGGATACTTTTATTTTTCTCTGAAGAAACAAGTTACATTATACTTTTGATCACTATCATTAAAAACCACCACCAGCTCTGTTTTCACAATTCTGCAGCATAAAATATCTCACTATTTACTAAGTATGGAAGGGGAGGACCCCAAAAAAACCATAGTTTTCCTTAGAGTGATTGTATTGTCCTTGAAGAATGTTTGAACATTTGAAAGTTTTGCACTCCTGCAGAAAGAGAGATCATCACTCTTGCACAATTGTTTGGGTAGAATTGCTGTAAAGACTTGGAAAAAAAAGTATGCTGGTCCAGCCAGAATTAGCTATCGTCTTCAATTTTCAGAAGCATTGGGCTTCAGCATCTCAGTCTATTCAGAGAAAATAATTTAAAAGTGATCTGAACCATCCATTATCCAGGACTGAGACTGTATTTAATTGTTCCTTTGAAATAAACCATATGGCAATTTCAAGAGCACCCAACAAATAGTTAAAGACTTTCAATTCTGTTCTGTAATTTATGAGGGTCTCTGTTTGCTTTTTGTTAATAGAAATTTTGAAACCATGCCCTTGCATACATGTCCCTACCCTCAGTCATGCTTTTAGCCTGATCTCAGGAAAGACAGACACTTTTCTGATCCCTTTTAACTTGAAGAATTGTGCCTGGTGGGATTGTAATCTCGGTCAGTTGGACTGCTGGGGACTGGTTGGGGAACTGGTAAGTAATCTTCCTCGAATTATCTTGCATCTCTTACTGCACTTCTGGAGTTGGGAGAGGGAGACCTGGAGAAATCTAACTGATGAGCTGCAATAGGGTAGAGGGCATGCAGGCTTCGGTTCACTTGGCAATAAAATCTGCCTTTTTTCCTCTAATATTTCAGGAGGCAAACTCTTTACCAGCAGGAGAAATGACAGTTGGTGACAAGGCATTCATGCTATGAGAAAGTTGTTAATCTTTGATGTTTCTGCTGAGGAGCTATGTTACTAGGAGATTATTTGACTTTTCCACTGTCATAGTATCAGCTGAGAAGAACTTACTGGGGGAAAAAATAAGTCTTACATTTATTGCCATTGGTGTATAGGCAGTATAGAAAGCACAGTGGGTGGGGTCCAGTGTTGGTACGATGAGGGTGCAGCCTTCAAAGTAAGATATGACATCAAACTCTAGGACTTTGAGCCCAAACAAAATGCAAGCTCATGAAAGTGGGAGTTTTGCATATGGACTGGGATGAACTCAGATCCTTTTAAATCTGAGTAAAGATCTACAAGTCAGACAGACGGGATCTCCTTTTTGAGATGGTGAGTGTGGATACCTCAGTTCCAGTGGACACAGGAGCGTGCCTTTGTACATAATATTGAAGCCTAATTGCTTGATTCTCATTGATAGGTCATCAAAAAGAATGAGCTCTTACTAGAAATACAATACAGCTTAATATGAATTAGAAACCTTATTCCTCTCCTGTCTCAGTTGAGATACTAGCACAGGGAATCCACGATTGTAAGCATCTCTCTTAATGTGCATGTGTATGTCTGCTCGTACTGGATACTGTCCTCACAGGAGCACTGTGAGGCTTCATTAAAGATTTTAAAGTGCTTTATGATCCTCAGATGGAAGGAGTTTAGAAATGAAGTGTTTGTAATCAGATAAGTTAGTAGCACCTAATAAGGCTATAACCTATTAACACTGGCTATTAACAGCCTCTTGGCATCAGAATAATTAATGATTAGGGTTTTGAAATACAATTGCCTTCTGAAAAGGAATGTACAGGTTTTGGATATGCTATGTATTTTTATGCTGTACTCTGAACTACTGTGCTGCATTACAAACAAACAAAACTCAGCAAATCCCCCAAATAAAACAAAAACCCAAAAGCTTTTTGTTAGCCATCTTAATCAATATGCCAACAAGAATAGGTAAAGAATTTATACCTTTCAAATGGTAGTTTATTGGAAAAAATTCAATTAAAGCTCCAGTTATTTAAGAATTACCTGTACTGGCCTCTCTAAATATTTTTGGTTCACTGATAATTTGCTTACTTTCTGATTAAAAAAGCTTTGTCAATTGGTAAGGTGAAATTTTACAGCAGTTATTTCCACTTGGATACATAGCAACTCAAGTGAGTGTTTGTTTCTGAAAGTCATCACAGTATTATCAACTCCTTGAAGTAAAGGCTTCCAGGACTTCAGAATGGAGAGTTGGCAAGCCCTAGTGAAGTTAAGAGGATTTAAAGGTCTCAGTAAAACAGTTTGGCTTTTGAGAGGGAATAAAATTGTCTGTAGCTTAATGCATGCTGTCATACTCAGTGTGAACATGCATAGAACATGTAGCTTCAGTATTTAATGTATTTTTTCAGGAGGGGGTAGCTGTTTCATGGATAATGCATATACATTTGCCTTTATGAAACTGTTTCAATCGAATGCCTAGCAGTTGGTTTGGATTTTGTCATTAGGGATTTAGAGCAATTGTGGTGTTCTCTTTGGGTCTTGCCACAAATAAGATGTTCCCTGAGTTTTCACCACATCTCCTAAATTGCTGTGTTTGGATTAGACCAGCCACAAAACACTCCAATCTGCTACATCCAGCAGGCAATTCTCTGCTCTGGTTTGGACAGAGCAACCTGAGCAGTTACATCCAGCTGCTGCTATTTCATTAAGTACCCAAAAGGGTAACTCACATCAGCTATTGCCAGAGTTTCTTGAGCCTGCAGAGACAGGTGGTTGCAGTGCAGGCTGAAGTCCTGTTGAAGAAATCCTGTCAGTGGCAGAATCCCTGTTTGAGTTTCTGTGCCTTATCATGAGTGTGAGAGCAAAACATGTCAGAACCAGAGCCAGACAAGCCTTTCATGGCCTCCTGATGAGGCCAATGGCTTATGTTCTATGATAATACATACTAATTATTTTTATTCTCATTTAAGACGTGCAGCTTCTGCCTCCCTCAAATGAATTCCTTTGGAGTGTCCTCCTGTGGATTTCCAAGTTAGTTTCATTCCATGGTATTGTCATGAATGAGTGATTTAAATGTTGAAAGAATTCCTATCAAAGGTATTGGCAAAAGCACTACATCTGTGACATAGTTCAAGATGCATTTGGATAATGCTCTCAGGCTCATGGTGTGATTCTTGGGGTGGCTTGTGCAGGGCCAGGAGTTGGACTTCGGTGATCTTTGTGGGTCCCTTCCAACTTAGAATATTCAGTGGTTCTGTAACTATTGGCAAAAGCATGTTTTCTTATAAATTTGTGAAGACACCAACAGAGTTTGATGGCAAGGTTCCCTCTGTTGCTTACTGCCTGGATGAAGCATAGCAAGGAAAATCAGATCATAATGTGAAACACAAAATTGTGTTTCGTGTCAGGTAAATACAAGTAACATGTGTACTTGTGATTGTGATATGTGTGGAGCCCGACCATGGGACAGTTGTAAAGACGAATTCTAATAAATAACTGAGGAAAATAAAGCATGGAAGAAGGCCTTTGATTCTATCCTTTGTTCGCAATTAACTTTTATAAATCTTAAGTTGACTTTGGAACATTTGAATTAGTTTTAAGATGTTGCTTTTTTTACAAGAACTTTTTGCTTGTAGGTAAACCTTAAAGATTTTTGTAATAACAATCTTTTGAAGTGTAATTTCAGAATATTGCTTGCAGTAAGAGTTTTTGAAACTACAACTTTAGAATGTATAAAAAAAGGAGCATGCTTATCTCTAAGTCCTACCCCAAACCTTGGAAAGCAGCTTGAGAAAAGAAGATGGACATCAACTCAATGATTAATAGTTTCGACTAAGGGGAGCTGGACATCACTATCATAAGATTAATAGTCCCTAAAATTAAAAATTGAACCCACATCTGAAAGCCAGACCCCACCAGCTGGAATACTTCTTTCTCCTTTTGATAGCCAGACCCCAACATCTGGGATACTCCTTTTGGGATGTACATCCTGAGAAGACTAAATCGCCATAATATATAAGATTGTGATGTAAAAATTGGGAATAGAAACTGCTGATAGGTATATGTAAAAATTTTGAATAGAAACTGCTGAAAAAGCTTCTGAGTACCCCTATAAATACCTGTAAGCCTCAACAATTGGGGTGCAGTTGGAGAGAAAACTTCCCCACTCTACCCAGCACTGTTTGCTCATATTTTACCATATTAATTAATAAATTGATTGCTGCTTGAATATTAGTCTAGTCAAACTTCTCATTTATAACAATAATGAATTTGAAGGTATTTGTGTAGACAGTGTTAATACAAAAAAAAAAAAAATTAGTACAAAGGGTAAGGGAGACTCTCCCATTGAATCACGAGGTTCAGGGTGGACCTGCTTTCCAGACTTAGCCACACACTTGATCAGTGGTTTTATGTCTAAAGGATTTAGCAGCACTTAATCTTTGGCTAATTTTACACAGAATGATTAAGTGGAAGTTAGAATAAGCACAGTAGCAGTGTAACTGTAGATCTGAGATGGCAGTATTCATACTATATTTGCTGTAGTGTATTTAAAGCAATTTGCACACACCCAGACACAGAGTCTGTACAAAGATGTACGCGTTAAAAATTCCTGTGTTCAGGTGCGTTTTGTATTTTTACTTTCTACATCGTTACGTTGCATAACAGTACAGAATTAAAAACTTGTACATTTTAAGGGTTCGATCCTGAGGGTGCAACCCAGAGATTCCCGAGCGAGCTGTCCTCACCGGGCATGGTTCCATTACGCAGTCAGCTCCAGCATTTCCTACCTGTGTCGGGCTGACTCAGGAGCGTGTCTGCTCTCAGCAGGATCGTACCCGCGTCACCATATCCTTTTGCTGAACTGTGTTCTTTACTGTTTCTGCACGTTCAGGGTAACACCTGGAAACATCCTGCAGATTTTTTTTGTGTGTGTGTTACAAGATGCTGGGATTCTCTGTTTCAACCGCTGTTAGAGGAGTTATCGATGGAAATCGTCGGGAAGAGGCTGTGGAGTGTCTTCCTAATGGCTGAGTTGCAGCCCGAGACTTAAAGCAGGCGAGGCAGCAGGAGGGACCGAGTTTGCTCTGCTGTCCTGCGGATGTTCCCTTGTCTGGACCTTGATCTCGGCTTTATGCGTGCAGGTGGTGCGGGCAGTCTGGTTACAGCCTGGATTAACTTTGGTCTGAGCGTGAACCTCTTGTCCTTGAGTCAGGAGGGCGTTGTGCTTAAAATGGGGGTTCCTCTCCAAGCGGGCTCTGGGCTCGGTGTTGCCGGTGCACCGCAGAACAGCGCGTGTGGCTGGAGGGACTTAACATTCACCATTCGCCGCTTGTCGGCTCTGCAGCCCTAATGTGGAATTAGCATAATTGGCTGCTGGGTTTCTAGCCGGTTTTAAAGAGAGAAGCTCCATCTGGGCCGCTCTCCGCGCTCTCAGGGTTCCCGCACTGTTCCCTCCCTGTGGCTCGAGGGCGGGGAGCAGAATCGTGGCGGGGCTCGGCGGCGGAGGCCGCCCCGGCGCGGGCAGAGCGCTGCCCCTTTAAGGCGGGGGGCGGGGCGGGCCCGGGCGGTGAGTGACAGCGCGCGCGGGGTCACGTGAGCCGCCCGTATTTGAAGGTCACAAAAAGCTGCTTCCTTTAGAGAGAGCAAGAGGGAGCGAGCGGGAGGGAGCGAGCGGAGAGAGCGAGGGAGCGCAGCCAAAATGGCCGACGGAGCGTCTGCTGGGTTCTGAACGTTTGAAATAAAAAAAAAGAGAGCAAAAAAAAATTATCAAAAAAGGAAAAAAAAAACCTAAACAAAAAAAGCAAAAACACAAAACCATTTTTGGATTTTTTTTTTTTTTTCATTTCCATTTCTACCTTGTATGCCTCAACTCGCTGGATTTAAGCACTGCTGCACTTTATGAGGTTAGTGGTACGTTTATGTTTTATTGTTTTTACCTATCAGTTGATTTTTTTTTAAGAGCTTGAGCTGGCCGTTTCCATCCGTGGTTTTGCAGAGGTGTCTTTTCTAGCACAAAGACTTGCTTCAGATGTTGTTTGCGTGTACGTGTACGGCACTTTTAGTGGATTTTGGGGGTTTTTAGAAGGAGCTTTCCGTACAAGTGTGGCATAGATTTGGAAGATATTTGTAATTTAAAACACCTAGGCAAACTACAGAAGATCGTTTGTATTTTCCGAGGTGGTGAAGTACAAGATAGTGCTGAAAATCTTGTTTTATTTAAATAGAGGCTTTTTAAAGAGAGATTTCTTCCCCACAGCACCCGGAGCTCTTCTATCTGCGGCAAAAATTTGCATGTATAAAACCCGGCTCGCATTCTTTCTGCTGCCGGTTCGGAGCGGGGCCANCCTCCGCCGTGCGCCAGGTATTCAGGAATGTGCGGGATGCTGGCCACTGCCGCGGTTTTGTGTTCTACGGAAAGCAAGCCTTCATCTCCACCTTAGTAAATGTAGGCAAAGGGCTGCGCTTTCTCGCTTTTTTTTTTACCACCCACCCCCCCCCCCCCACTCTC
>VZTB01010704.1:386491-430576 GCA_013397245.1 Thryothorus ludovicianus
CCCAACCTTCTGTGTTGCTAAAAATTTAAATCTGAGTTATTTTTGCAACTCCCTCCAGAACCAAGCAGAAAATTAAAGGGAAATAGCTGGAGCTTGCTTTCTGAGAACAGGCCCCTCCTCCTGCATTGTAAGAGTGTGATGTAATGCTCCTTTCTGTGAGGTTAAATGAAAAAATTTCTGTGGTGGTATACGTTATTCTTCACCCTTTCCTCACAGGCATTGCATTGTGATATTTTTTGTGGCTGAACATGTATGCAGCAGATAATTCTGCAGATAATCGTGTGTATGTACTCCACATTGCAGTGTATTAGCAAAATGATTGTGATTAGCAGGTCAACTTTGTAAACCTACAAGATGGCTCAAATTTTATGTTTCTTTGTGGCCTTACGTGCATACAGGTAAATACAAATGGAGGAGACCGATTTCAATAAGCTTATTGAAAGTGTGTCTGGCTGTTGTCATTATAGTCTTGTACACATTGGGAATTTTCTGTTTTTTTTAGACTGGCTAGCAAATATTCAAAATAACTCTGCAGTATTAAATTTCTCCTGGAATTTAAGATATTATGTCTTTGGGTTTTTTTTTTTAAATTTTAAATTAGAGGAAGCCAATAGAAGACGACTCTGCTCAAATTTTACATAGTGTCATTTGCTGACTTGGGTCATTAGGCATTTAATAGTAATGGATAACCCAGTTAATACATGAAGTAACACATGCCCCTTGCTTAGGGTTAATGAACTTACTAGATTCCACCCTCATGTTACTGGCAAGTATCTGAGGAAATGCTGTAAAAATGTTCTCTGTCTTTGACATTATATATGACATTATGGCATATGTATGGGATTTTGTTATTCACAACCTTCTTGGGCTCAGTGGAGATCTGGGTGTAGCCAGAATACGTTGAATCTACCTGTTGATTGACAAACAGTAATTGGATATTAGAACTGTTTTCAAGTGCAATCTAAAGTGGGGGTATTCTCAGATTTGGTGCTTATTGGACAGAAACATCTGTTACTGTAGTTTATGTGATAATTGCTGTAGAGCAGGATGGCTGAACTGAGGAAGTTAAGAAAACCCAAATTGTGTCTGAGCAGGCAGCATTGTAGGATGTAGTCTTCCCAGAATCTGCAGTTCAGAACTGTACTTGTCTTTTCTGTGTATTTTTTTGCCTTCATGCCTTACTGCCTATGTTGTACACTTCCAAAATGTGTAGGTGTTTGTACATACAGCTCGGTGGTTAAGGTTATGGACTTCGGGCTGGTTCCCGGTAACTGCAACTGCTCCTTGCTACAGAAGCTGTCATGGGTCAGACAAAAGGCAGCTATTGAGAATAATAGAAGTCATTCCAATAAGGAATCTGTCAAACATTTGAGCAGCTTTGTGAGACTGTAACTGTGAAAAGGAAAGACCAACTGAAATAATTCCTCTTATAAATGTGCTCAAACCCCTCAGGTCTTATTGCAGAGTGTATTGAGGACTGTGCAGTCTGTGCAACCGCAGGATTTTCAGTGTGAATCTGGGCAATTCTCAAAGCTGTTTGTATTTGGTGCATTCCTGCGGTACAAGATTTTGAGAGGCCTGACTTGGGTTGCAATTTCTAGATCAATTTGAAGCTTATAGAGGCATGGGGGTAGGGGAAGTTCGGTTTTTTTTTTTTCTTTGTTCAGTTTGCAGTGATGATGCTGAGTTCAGAAACTTTATTAAATTTTTCTGTTTGCATTTACATGTCAATTGTTATTTGTATCTACAAATCAGTCCCTTTCCAAAGCAGACTGTTTTAGCAGGTTGAAAGCTACAGTGAAGTCTGTAGTCAGCAGAACCCCTGGAGATTTTTGCAGTACATCTAAGAGATTCTTGAGAAGTAATTGACAAGAAACGCCTTATTACCATTGAGCTTCAATATACTGGAGTCTGCAATTCTAATGGGAAAAAATTCAGGGAAAACAAGTGACTGAAAGATCAGTGTGCTTAGTTTCAGTTGCTTTTCTTTTAGCCTCTTTCTCTCCTGCTGAGAAGGAAGAAAAAGAAACTTTGTAAGATCATGCAGTCTTTGCCAGCTGATTTCAGTTGAACTTAACCTTTTTAAGATTTTCGTTTCGTACTTATTAATTTGTGGCTTAGTAGAGGAAAAAAGAGTCTAAATCTATGAGGAAAATATACATAGAATAAGAGTATTTCTGGAAGAGAATTTTTACCTACAACTTTCCTAGTACCCATTTAGAAACTTTTCTTCCATCTTGAAGCAAAGTTCTTTGGTTGTGGCCATTATGGATCTATATTCCTTTTGGACCAGGGTGGAAGGTGAGAAATTTAATTTACAGTTTATTTTGAACAATGTTCCTTGGAAACTGCACCGTTGGCACTCTCTTCAAGCTGGTTGTAGTTCGTAACTGAAAAGTTTCAGGGTTTTTCTTTTTTTACTTAATTAAGAAACCAGGTACTGCTTTCCTAAGAGCTGTTTCACCTTGTTAAGTATTGGTTTCCTGTTTAAACAGCTCAAGATTTGAGGCAAGAAGATACATAGGATGTTTAGCTCCCAGGACCTGTATTTCATGTCCTGTCAAAGGAATCAGGTGTGAATATCAGGGTTCTAGTATTGTTACCTTAGATTTCAAGTAGCTAAACTTTAAATACTGGGCTAACATTATTGCTCCAGAATTAATTTGTTAAACAGATGTAAAATTCAGGTTAGGTTAGTACAAAAATGTATTTCTTCTGAAACCTTCAGTTGCTAGCATTGCCACTCTTACATGGTATGATTGCATGTGCTGTACTTCAAATATATTGGTCAAGCAAGTTGCCTAAAGTTGGGTATCCAGATGACAGCTTTTGGCTATTTCAGCATTGAAGGCCAATGTGGAGTTATCATGGAGTTAAATACTATATATTGAGAGTATTTCTGTTTTGTTGTTGTGATGGTGTCATGATTGTTCTCGAGGAATGGCGCTTTTTTGTTTTGCTGGTGAATTCCAACTCCAGAGCTGTACATTTAGCACTTGTCACTGCTTAAGTTCTCCTTTACACATAGGCTTCCTACTGAAGAGCCCAACAGGCAGGTTTTGATTTTTGTTTGATTGGGGATTTGGTTAGGTTTTGGTGGGTTTAGAGTTTCTTGTTGAGGCAGACCATATATTCTGGGAGCAGCATGAATATACGCAAACCCTGATTTTTTAAAATTCTTTTTTTTTTTGTGCCATCAACACACTTCTGAAGGAAATTCCTAAGCTTAATGGATAGTATAATTTTAAAGGCTGTTTTCCTGTCTGTATACAGTATGCTGATATAGTTCAGGGATGAAATGCCCTGATGCTGCTACAATTGTATATTTTTTAATAATTTCTGAAAAGCTGTTTCTTAAGAACTAGTTGATGTGATATTTGCATGTTACAGCTTGGGTAAATTGAAAGACTTCTCATTCAAAATATTGTACTTTAAGGACTACTTTTAATTAGCCTGTTTAGTCATGGGGAAAAACAACACAGGGTACAAACCTTGGAGTATTTTTCAGATACTTATGAGAAGATAGATTAATAAAACATGAGACAAACTTAAAGGGAGAATAAACCAAAAGGGGTTTAAACACCATGGAAAAATGTGTGCTCATACAGCTGGAGATAAACTAGTGAGGGCAGTTTTGTTAGAAACCACAGGAAGAATGAAAGTTGACTACCACTCCTTACAGTTACGATTTGTGTCTGAACTCATTTAAACAGATATTTGTATATGTTAGGCAAAGAAAATAATCTAAAAGTACCTTGACACTGACAGGTGGAAAAATGCTTAAAAGTATAAAGAATGTTTATATTAATAAAAACGCATGTTAACTTGAGACTTTTAGGAGTGAAACGTGACCTTGGAATTTACTACAACAAAACTGAAACAAGGCATCAAGATAAAATAGTGTTTGATTTCGAGCCAGCGGGGTAGTTCTCTTAGGATGGGATGTGTGAGGCCACGTTTTAACAGTAGGGGAGATCAACAAATTTTGAGATGGCTCCAGTAAGAGCAGCAAGAAATGTTACAGGGAAGTAGTCTAGTGAAAAAAACACTTCAGCATTTTTGTATTAGTTTTTATAGATACATTCTCTGCAAACAAATAAGTAGTTTTCTAATTTGTGTCAGAGGGGCATCATTTTGACATAGAGCTTCATTGTAGTTGGGTATGCTTTGAATAGCATAGTTACTTCAGCAACTAAAAGCAGAAAGGCATACATTTTTTTAAATCAAAGTGACCATTCTTTTTTAGTTCCTTAAAAGTACATGAAACCCCACTGTGATGCTAAAATTATAAGGGAAGCATGCTCATCTTTCCCAGTGTGCTTAGCAGGTGTAGAGTTAAGGCTTCCTGAAGTACAGATCTGAATATGGCAGCTGAACTGATTTACCAAAGCAGAATATTGCCTTCATTTCTGAATCAGAGAAGAAATATTTCTTTAAAAAATAAAACAATGGGAAAATTCCTTTTGCTATTCTCTGTGGGGTTTTTTCCCCCCTTATTAAGCACAGCATTTGCTGAATAACATAATCATAAATCTGCTGTCCACTTGTAGTCTCAGTGGCTGTTGGGCGCAGCCTCTGTATGCATAGGAAAATGGCAAAACTTAAGCTACAGTGACACTGCTAGAATTGGGATTTTTAGAACAACTTTTGTAGATTCTGAGCTTTTTGAGCTAGCTGACCTATATGAAAATAGGAAAGGTTAAATGTTAATCTGTTAATGCCACTTAACCATTAATTAGAGTTGGACTTAATTGTCCCATTTTACAAGTGCTCTGTGGCAAATGTACACACAAATGTGTTGTCATTGTGGTTCACTGTATGTTTGTGAACTTGGTTGTGCCTGAGCTATCCAGTTTTCCAGGATGCAGTGTCCTGTGTTACTTGAACCGTCCATAAAACAAGACTTCAGTATTTTCTTCCACGTTTTTCCCCCTGGTTTGAATTTTAGTGTTGGTAGTAGAAGACATTGCAACTTAATATTAGAGCGCTAATGTAGCAGCATTCGCACTCTTGTTGCGAACAACAAGAGTATTAGCATTTATATTTTTAATTGTATATAATTTTGCTTAAGCAATCATGCCAGATTCAAAGTCTGATTTAAAACACTTGGTTCTAATTCTGGGTTGGTACTCTACATATACTTCACTACAAAACAGCTTTCTTTGGCAAGAGACTGGCTACTACTGAAAGTTTTGTCAACTAAAATGAAACCAATATATTCTGATACATGGCTTTGCCAACTAAATCTACAGCATGTTAGTGCTCAGCCTTTTGCTGAACTTCATAGCGAGGATGATTTGATCACAACATACAAGTGAATTTTGGTATTAAAATGCTTGGAAATTCTAATCTGGTAGCTTTTGCTGGATTTTTCCCAGGCTGTTCTGCCTCTTACTTGGCAAGGGTTTGAGGACAATAAAAGTGAAAATGGCTACCTTCTGTATGCAGGGGAAGAGAGGGCAGAAGATACCAAAACTTAGCACATGTTTTTTCCTAGCTTATTATTATGTGCACTGAAAACCAGTTTTCCTGTGAAACAGAAAGTAGTACATCGTTTCATTTCCATGTGAATTTAAAAAAATTAATTGTTCTATATTCTAGTTAAGACTACGTAAATAAATGTTGGGGGTTGGGTTGCTTTCTTGTAGATTTTTTTCCCAAAAAAAGAGTCGCTAGGAAGCCGATTGCTGGGTACTTGTGGGCTCTTAGAGGTATTTGGAAGAGACAAAGGAGGTAGCTGTGAAGGAGAGGGTGGCACCGACTACACCCCTCTCTTGGGGGCTCGAAAAGAACTGAGGAGTTCAGTGTTTGACTCCGGGAAGATCTCACCAGACCTCACCTGGAGCTGAGCTCGGAGTGACTTTCGTGGGTCCCCCGGGGAATTCAGACCCTGCTCTCTCCCTGCCCTGCCGGGAGCTGCTGTCCCACCACCCTGCACCCACAGCTGCTTCTGTTTTGTTCTGGGTTTCTCCACGCCGTTTCTCCTGCCTGCCTGGACGATTCTTACAGCTTCAACCCCTGCTGCCAAGCTTCGGATTCACCTCGTCCCTCGGGACTCCTGCTCACCCCTCCCCCCCGGAAAGGTGCCAGCATCGGAGAAAACTCTGACTGTTTTTTTCCGAGCTCTAGCAAACTTTGGTGCTAATACTATAGTTGTTATTTTGTTTATCTTGTCAGACTCATTAGTAAAGAACTGTTATTCTTATACCAAATTCTTATCCCAAATTCTTTGCCTGGGAGCCCCTTTAATTCCAAAAGTATAGCAGTTTGGAGAGAGGAAGTTTACTTTCTCCATTGCAAGAGAAAGACTTGTGCTTTTCCTAGCAGGCATATTGTCTTCAAACTAGACAATAAACTTTTCCTATTTTGTTAGATTATACTTAGGTACTATTAGTGTTATCACCTCTCTGTTTTAGTCAAGGGAATCTTCTATGATAAATACTAGAAAAAATACAAAATAATACACTTAAAACTGGTTAAACATCTAGCACATGGAAATAAAGAATGTCTTCTTGAAGTTATATATATATGTCATTTTATATCTAGCTCTTTTTCTTTGTGGATGCCATTACAAGTTCACGTGCACTGGTTGGAATCTGAATGTGGGCTAGGTTCAAAGTGCCTCTTAAAATGCTTGTTTAACCTGAAGTAAAACCCCAAAAGCTTTTTCAGCCTAGTATAAAAGAAGGTTCCAACTGGTGGTACAGAAGTTAGTTGTAGCAATATTAATGGGAATTTAAAATTAAATGTGTTACACGGTCAAGTTTTCTGTTCCTTTGCAGGTAATATTCATATTATCTGCTTGTTGCATATCAACCAGACCAAGCAGTGCTGAGAGAAAGAGTACAAGGCATTAGGGCTATTTTTGTTTGATTTTGTCTTTGCCTGTGTCCTATAAATCTGTTCAGAGGAGGTCTAGATCACCTTGGCAGGAACACTTGCTAACCTGTACACTGGCCTTACTGTAGCATTTGTGACTGCTTTGTCCCATGGAAACACACTGAGGGTGATTTGGTGTGGGAAGCTATAAACAAAATCTCATCTGGGTGGAGTTAAAATTTTCCTAGTAAGCTTGGTTACAGGTACTTCTTCAATAAGGTATTTCTCCTAACTTTCCTTAGTTGGCAAATATGCTTTTAAAGCCTCTAAATTATAGTAGGAAGGCTTAGTAAGTGACCTGGCATGGGAGAAAGCTAAGCTTACACGCAGATAATTTTTCAGCTGTTTCAACCAGTTTAGTCTTCTGGTGCAAAAGCTATCTAAATTTGAATTTGAGCACCTCATCTTGAGTGTTAGCTATTCTGGAACAGTGACTTCTGATTAAGGCTTTGAGTGACTGTTTTATCACAAAATAACACATTATTCTGCATCAAATTAATTCTGCTGTGTTGTTAATTAGGAGATAGTTTTGCTCTACATTTGCCAGTTACTATAAGTAAAATATATATCGTGACAAGGAAAAACTGTAGGAAGTGTGTTTTTACCAGATTTTAGGTGTAACAAGATGAAAAAGACAAAAGTAGAGAAATGCTAGACTTTGGGAGGCTAGAATTTACCGTGGCAGCTTAAAGTACCCTAAAGCCAGAGTTGGAGAGTTCTTTAAGCTAGCTTGCTGTAGTTGGGCCATTAAAAACCAGACAGGTTAGTTTCTGAAAAGTCAACCTGTCTTGATAAAGTTTTGGGGACAAGATTGTTGCTTGGATGTGGATTTAAAGGTGGCTGTTTTAAAGATGATAAGCTGTATTTGGGTGTTTCATGCTCAGAAGAAGCTGAGGTTTGCTGTGCCAGTCTCTGTTACATTGTCTTTCAGTTCAGGTAATGTGAAGTGAAACTCTTCTACCATGGACTTGCAAATAGGGGGTCAGCTTAAGTTTATGTAACTTCCCTCGATCTTTTGCTTAAAATACCTTCCCTTTTAAATGATGCTTCAGTTAGTGTTAGATAACTTAGTTAAGCTTAAATACTTCTTCCCCTTTGCATTCTTAGGCCATTTTTCTATTAAATTCTATTGTAAATATTAGTTGTTGTGATCATTTTAGCTTGAGTGTTGCTTGCTCTGTGTGTTTAATGTTAAGCTGTTAAAAACAGGCTTCATCGCTGCCTCAGTGTCTTAATAAGAACAAGGCTGCAGATTGCTCTTCATTGTAAGTTCATTTATAGCATGTAACTCAATTTCGTTTTTTTCATTGTGTTTGTTAAGAAACTTTGAAATAATTGTCTATTTTTATACCTGTGTGTGTCTGATATGGGTGTGTGTATGCATATATAATAAGAGCATGTTGGCAGTTACTACTGTTAAAAACCACCAGGTGTCAACTGACAGAGACTTCTTGGCAGGGCATAGGTGTTCAATACACAATAAAAATGGCTCTCAAAGTCAGTTTAAGTTTTGTGTTTGGGAAAAGCCTGCACAAACAAAGCAAGTGCCTTTCTGTAAGATAAGCATACAGATGTTGGAGGAGCAGCAGAGAAATCCAGAGGCTCTCTGAAGGCCACACAGAAAGTCAGAGGCAGAGCAGACTTGAACTCAGAAGGTTCCTGGCTTGTGGCCTGGGGCTGAAGCCAGTCATTCACAGCTGTGTTGAATTTTGAATAGAATGATGTTGTTTTTGGTTTTTTCCTTCATGGATTTAAGGGAACAAAGCTGATTTAACTGAAATCGTAATGTGGGTAAAGAGATGGAATTGTGTAATTCACTTTTCTCAAAATTTCAACTGCTAAAACTTTGGTGTTAATAGTTGGTTCAGCACTTGTGAGTTTCCACTTGCCAAGGGCCATGATTAATGTAGCTGGGTCACAAATTACAGCAAATTCCTAGTGCAGTGCCTTGAGGTCAGACTAAGGGCTTTTTCCTAGTGTAGAGGAATTCAGGCTTAAAAGCTACTGCTCTGCATGCTACCTTGAGAAATACTAATGACATAAAGAAAATGCTCTGAAATTTGATTTTCTTTCATGTTTTAAAATAGAAGTGAAAACCTAATTCAGAGACAGTCTACCTGAAGTTGACTGTTTATTAAACTGAATCTCACGTTCTATATTTAACACTTGTAGGGTTTTAAATGAAGCTTTAAACATTGTTATCCTTCACTGCAGTATGAACGAAGGAAGAACCTGCTGTAGGTTTGCTGCCCGGTGTTTTCTTCCTTCCTGAGGTCAAAGCTTGGAGTAGCTGCTACTGAATGTATGGACAGCTCTGCTTATTTCAGGTGCTCCCTTTAGGAAGAAGGTTTTGATCTAAAATATTATAGAACAAACATCACCATTATGAATTATTTTTCTGTGCTGTTAAAAATCTTGACAGGGATTTGTAAGTCCATTTCACAGTAAAATGGACTTCTTTTCCAGGCAAAATGTAGTTATTACCAAGCTGTAGCAGCAAAGTAGATTTTTTCTTTTTTTTCCCTGGAGTACCTTAATCTTTGTGCAGCTTCTTGCTAACGGAGGCTTTATGCAAATGTATAGCTAAGTTATTTTCCTAAATTATGAACATGGAATTTAGCCAGAGAATACAAACTAAAAAAAACCCAGAACCAAACCGAACACTGAGGTTGTTTTTGTTTTCTTACCAGGAAGTAAGTTTCATTTTGTCTGTTGAAAGTAACAAAAATGCTAAATAGTTTTAAAAAGAAGTCCAAGTATCAAAAGCTTAAGAATAACATATCTCACTCCTGAGGAGTTGAAGCACTGATATCTCCTGTGTGACAATGTGACGATGCCTCATTCTTTGGAAATAATTGTCTCTGAGTGGTGTGCACTTTGAGGATGCATCTAAAAATTTCATTGGTAGTTAATGAAAATCAGAATAAATTAATTTGAGCATTACAGTGATGTGCTTTTTCACTCACCCTCCTTTTTTATGCACTGTTGTGGTTTAACCCCAGCCAGCAACCAAGTGCTGCTCAGCCGCTTGCTCCAAACCAAGCCCCGTGGAAAAATCCTTTGAGTTTCCCTTTCGGTTTCAGCTGTTTGAGTGTTTACAAGTCCCAATTGCCTTTGGCTGTGTCTTCAGAAGACATTTAAACTGGATTTGTCAGGTTTGTTGCATAAGCCTGGACCACTTTAGAGATGGATATTGTTGAGGCAGTTCTTGCTTTATTCACCTATTACAGCTTGTAATAGGTGAATAAAGCAAGGTAATATATTGTAATTAAACTGTATAGTTCTTCCCAACAGGTCTTCCAGAAATACTGTAACCATCTAGTGATGAGTTGCTGAGTTTGGAGTTGCTACCCTGTCACCACCAGTAGCAGTGTTATGGGCTGGATTCTTACAGTGGTGAGCCAGAGACCCAGCTGAGCTTGTTTCGTTATGAGCTATGTTGCCCCAAATTCAAGTTGGAAGCATAGCTTCAGTGGCTGAATAAAGTTACCCTACTCTCTCGTTAATAGAAGGTATTAGTTAAGAGTAAGCTTATAAAGGGCTGGTTTAAGTAAGAATGATGTTTCCAGTGAATCCAAATGTATTTTTTTTCTTTTATACGCTTTAGAAAGAGTATAAGAAAAGATTGGTGACTCTTACTTGGTGCACTTTCCCATTTAGGTCAGTCAAGTGTAGATCACATTTATTGATAACCATAAGTCCAGTTGGCACCTGCCGTTTAGCAGATAGATTTGATTAAAGCTAAAGGTCTGGTCTTTCACCTAAAATTTGTAATTTTAAACACATGTGTGTGACTGAATTCTGTATTACTTCTGCTATAAGGTCATGCTAACTTTTCTGCTAGGAGCATTAACTATATTTCCAAAATAGTGGCTTCACAGAAAGACAGGTGCTTTGCACTGGCAGTATGCATGGAAGCATCAATAAGCTGACAAATTAGATTTGAGGTTCTAGTGTTTAAAGGGCTTTACTTTCAGCAGGAAGTAGTCTCCCACATCAGCTTACGTATTTTAACCTTCAACTTTATATAGCAGCAAAGAGTTGACCTGTCTTTATGCAGAGCTACCTTTCTTCAAGAGGATCGAGAGAAGATTTAACTGACTAGATTAGAAGTACAGTGTTTTGTGGAATGGTGAGTCTCTTACATTCATGTCATGATCATACACTGGTTTTGCCTAGTGTCTAGAAAAGGGAAACGGCTGTTCCACACTCACGACATTTATCATTTATTTAGATAGGAAGAGGTGGTTGTTAATTAAAGACAGGAGTCTTCAGATCTTCTGTCAGCTGAGGTCAGAATTATATTCATCACTGGAAAGATCCACAGACTTAGGTGGATCTGTGTGCTGAATGCTTTTCTAATTTAGCTATTTCTGTTACAAGTGATGCTGAAAAAGACTGCACACTTCTAACCACTCAGAAATAAAGAATGTCTGTTACTCTTTGAAGATTATAGTCTGTGAGTTTTATGCATTTCTTTGTGTCTCATGACATCACTGAATGAGAAATGTGTGGTTTTGATTAAAAATAGTCTTGCATAAAGCAACAAGGCAAAAAGTAACCTAAAGGTAGCAAACACTACTTGGATGGAGAACTTAACAAGACAAATCAGCTTAATCTTGGTACTTTAGAAATACTTAAATTTTAGTTAAATGCTAAAATTTCATTTATATCACTATAATTTTTACCTCACTTTTTCTCTTGTAACTTTGCATTTTCATTTGCCATGTACCTCTGTGGCCATGCTCTTTTGTAATCTCTGAGGTGGTTGTTCAGTGGTTTCCTCATTCTGGATTCTTTTCTGGATTATATCTTGCTTTATAATTTCCCCCTTCTGTACCAGAAAAAAGAGAGTGGCCATGTCTGGAAGATTATCCACAGCCATGTTGTATGTGGTCTGCAAGTTCCTGTCATCTTAAAATTCTTGTGGTTGAAGCAACTTTCTGACAGGATTTCCATTTTGTGAAGGAATGCAAGCTTTCTGGACTATAGATATTCTAGAGCTGACTTGGTTTACAAGAACTTTCTTCTTTGATTGTAATGTGTAGTTAGTTTTAAAATGTTTCCCATCTTCTTGAGTATGAATGGACACTAGATTTTTGTGAGCAAGATGCATATTCAGTCCTCATTGATTATTTACTATTTTAAAAAATTTCTTAAGTTCTCTTAAACTACTATATTAAAGAACAGGAGATATTGACATAGGATTGAAGTTAGAAGTTGATCTGGTATTCTTATCTGTGAATGACATAAGCAGCAAGTAAAATTCATCACTTAAGCTGTTAAGTTATAATTCCTGGAAAGAGACAAGGAATGAGAATCCTCAGTCAAGATTTCAGAAGTCTTGTCTGCAGCACTCAATGCAAATAGGAAAAGCTCTCAGATGACTGACTGCTGAGATTGGGCAGGCACCAGTACCATAGCAATAATGGCATAGTTAAAAGAAATTCTTTCCCTGATGGGAGACTACTCTTAGTTTAGACAAATGCCTGAGGATACAGTGAACACTTTTCACTTAAACTTTCTAATGTCCTTGCTTAAGAAATAAGGAAATCATTGTTTACTTAGCAATTAGTCAGAGTTGCATGTCTAGACTAGGTGGTTTAATCTGTGCTTTATTTCCAGAAGGCATGAAATAGTTACCTTTTTTAAAAAAATATGCAGCTAGAGAGTGGTGCTCAGTATCAGGACTATAAAAATGGATGAATCAAAAATAGCTTACCAGATTAGTGACCATCAGAGGTGGCAATCATCTCTGCCTATTAATGGACTATTTTCTAGAACTTCTTCGATGATGGGGCCTGCAGAATGCTGTTTTCCACCCTTTTACAGTCACTTTTGAAATGAAGAAGAGACATTTCTATGGTTTTCTAAGTTCCTGTGTGTCTCATGCCATCTGTATAGGTAATGGGCACTACAGGCCTGTTTTGCCATCTAAGTCAGGAAGGTGCAATTCAGAGTGACAGGACTTTATTGTAATGCAGTGGCTGCTACTTGTAATGGTTTTGTTCCACGGATCCTAATAACTTCTTGCTTGAATTCTTACTTTTAGAAAAAACATTTGAATAAGCAGTGGTATTTCTAGTGTTAACTGTAATGTTAACCTGATTTATCCTTGGAGTGATATCTCTTAAAAAATGTTTGGATCATCAGGTAGTTGCAGTTTTTTGTGAACTTACAAAGCTCTTGAGTGAACTTGTAATAGCCTTCCTAATAATGCCTCCTATGGAGTACTGACAGCTGTCTTTCCTTTCCAAAAACACAGCTTGCCAAGAACATGAGGAGAAATTTGAAAACGTTCAAAGAGTGAGGCATTTCTACATTTCTGTACATTATGTGCACATAAAGTGTGCTTATGTACATGAGAAAAAGAGGTGGGATTTTTTTCTTTACTAAGTGTGGAAACTGATATTTGCTTTCTGAATTACACTGAAAATTTTCCTTGGAGGTTGCTAAAATGGAAGGAATTTTCCTTGATACACACTCAGTGATATTATAACATGTAGATGTATGATAAAATACACCTAGAAATTTAATGTTGGCCTTTAGGACTATTGTTAAAGAATTTGTTCATCTCGAGGAAAGAAGAGTGCATAGCTAGTGTCAAATCCAGTGTTCTTCAAAAGGACAGCAACAATTTTAAGTCTTTGAAATTTAGGAAAGTAGAATACTTAGAAAAGTATAGTAATGCCACTTACACTGACTATTACATTTTGATAGTCTGTGTCTTGTCCACTGTTTTTTACAGTATCCTGTGCAAATAGCAAACCAGTAGATTACGGAGAGCTTTGATATGATGCTGCTAACAGGGAACAGTAGTCAGCATTCCATATGAATGATGAATTTGCAGTTGTGGATAGACAAAAATAAGATTATAGGTATCGAGAATGCAAGTGGTGTTTGTAGGTACTGCATGCCTTGGTGAGGGTATTTGGTTCTTTGTTATTCTGAGATACTGGGTAATCATTTTCTTAGAATGCCGGATCAGAATGATCACATCTTTTTCCTCAAAACTCAAGTGATTATATGAGGAGATGAGTTTGGAAAGGCTTTGGATTTTTTGGCTGCTTAAGTAGCTTCACTTAAGGAAGAATTTTTAGTTTCTTACAGTTCAAATCAAGTCATGTCTTGCACTTCATTCATGTTGTTTTTGTTTTTCCTGTTCCTGCACACAGTTTCTTTACAATTCTCTAGTTTTCATTCTGCGTGCCAATGAACAATTTCAGATTACATCTTAATTAGACACGAGTCATGACATGAAGTATTGAGTTGTGATGTTTCGAATAATTAATTGATCTCATTTTTGAGTAAAAAATGACTAATGAAAAGGATGGGCCAGCTGGTTGCAGTAAGAAGGGTGAGAAGCAGCGTCAGGGGATAAAACACTTTTACATCAGGCTCTGCAAAGAATCTCTGTGCTTTACCACATAACCTAAGTGTCAAACACAGTAATTTTTTCAGTGCTCCCAAGATCTTGATGATTTAGAAGTAGATATCAAGTCTAGAATATCTATTTTATTTCTAACACACCAGAATAAAGTTCAGTTTTCTTTACTGATTGAGAGTGCATCAAATTCCTTAGTAAAACCCATACCTTTCATTTATTCATTTATGTTCTAGGAGTAAGTCTCACACTTTGGCCTTCAGAAAGTCTGTAGTAATGCAGCAAGGAGAAGACTTTAATTCCTTTGTGATTTACCTAGTTTCTTGAGCAGGGTGTGCAGTCTGTCATCCTCACTGAGGATCTAATGAAATCTGATCCCTACCTGAGAGCCTTTGAACAGCAGGTGCAAGGTCCAGAGCAAGAAGAGGGAGGGCATGGTCTGTTAGTAAAATTACTCATTTTGGTATCATGTGTGTATCTTACCAATACTACTCCATCCTATGAGTGGTGCAGTGCATCTGATTCTAAAAGCCATTTGAAGGACATGGTTTATGTGATTTAATTTATCAAGATAACTTTTATCAGTGTTTAAATCTTCATACAAAAGTGAATAAGGAGGAAATTTATATCCATTTTCCTATTGTACAGAAACCTTGAAATGCATGTCAGATTGATGCATGAGAGATGCATATTTTAATTACACACCTGGAGTGGTAAATGTATTTAAGTTTTTCTTTGTTTGTTTTTTTTTTCTCTGAAACACCTGGCTTGTAATTTAGCATTGCTAATTCACCAGATTTTAGGTTTTTATCACCTGTGGTTACCTATAGGCAACAAATATTGAATAGTAGCTTTATAAAATAGAGAGATTTATTGATACAGTAAATACTGTATCTCTTTACTGTTTACACAGGGAATCCTGAGGCTGTTTAATCTACAGTGAAATCTTGATGACCTTACTACAACCATGGTCTGTAACAGTGTAGCTGTAACTCCTTTCTTTGTATGCCTGCAGTCCTCCATGACTTACAGAGTGACTCATAAGTGTGCGAATATGCTGCAATACAATTAAACATTTTGCATGGGATATCCAATACTAGATAAAAGCTAGGGATCAGCAGCTTTGTGAAGGTAGTGAAACTCCAGCTAGTATGGCTAAGATCCCATATCTGTGCTTTTCCAGACATGGAGAGCTACCTGTGTAATGGTTGTGTCTGTAGCAGGTCTGTTTGTCTGGGCCCATGATACCACCACTGTCAGTAAAGCTTCTGTAGCTGCAGACTGAGAGGTTGCTCCCTTTTGGTTTCTGGATATGTTTGGATACAGCTCAGCAGTATTTGATTTAGAACTTTGTCCTACTTCTAAGTGACAATGAGTTGATCAGACTCTTCAAGACTTTTTTGTTGAGGGTTGGGTTATTAGTTTAATTCAGAAAAACTGAGCAACTTTGGACTGTTGGTTTCTGAAGAATTAGTGGGGATAGAACACCATTTATTAAAGCCAAACTGTTAAATCTCATCAGTCCTCTGTTGAAGGCATAATGCTTGAATAATAACATAAACTGTGTTAAGGAGCTGTTGTCCCATGTAAGAAGTAGGAAAAATTGCTTCATGTGATGAAAGCTATGTAGCAAATATAATACTGAATAGCTCTCTGGTTTTGTGCTATAGGAGAACTTGAGATAAAGTTATAAGGGTGATACACACCTTGATTGCCCAAAGACTTAAGTTTCTACTGCTAGATGATGTCCTTTTGAAAGGTTGAAAAAATCCAAAACATGATGTCCAGGCATTCATTCAGTAGCCAGATGAAAAAACTGCTTTGTTGTGTAAAACACAAAACACAAACTTGTTTTTCATTCAGCCAACTCTTTGTCAGCCTTCACTGAATCTTGTTATTTTGGTGCAAAGTAAAATTTATTGTTGAACTATCAAGAATATTTAAAAAAAAGAATAACCTATAAAAAACCTGAGAAGCTGCTGGAGTAAAATCTGAATTACAAGAATTTTTCATTTAACTTCTTTATTAATGCAGTAATCTCCTTTTCTAATACAGAGTTCACTGCAAAGCGAATCTGCAAATATTTTTAGTGCAACTTGTTTTGTCTTACATAAAAACAGTAGTCTTTCTCTAAAGCAAAAGTATTTTTTGCAGACATTAATGTCAGATTTTTTTTTTTGGTGGGGAAAAATGAGTAATGAAAATGAAACTGAATTTAAAGTGAATTTTTTACAGGAGTTCAGAGCAGGTGGTTTTGAAGATTAATAAGTAGATTAACACCTACTTTAAGAAATATAAAAATCAATCTCACTTCTGTCATTAAAGTTTGCAAATATGGCAGTACACAGAAGCAATTAACTTGAGTATGTTTTAGTATGGTCGACTTTCACAATAAAACTATCAGTGTTGCACATTGGTTTCTTGTGGAGTCAATGGAAACAGAAAACTATTGAGTCATCTTTATTGCAGGTCAGATGTGGACGTGTTATCTCAAGTTGTAAGATCACTGAGTACTCAGTTAAGTGATGATTCCATTTTAGTCTGTAGAAACAGTACTTTTGGACTTGCAGTTATTTCTTTAGAGAATGGATATTGAGTTATTTAAAAAAAAACTGGTATTTTGCTTCCTTAAGTACTGCAGTACATGATTGAATGTTAAGAAGTAGCTGACTTGTACTTGTGAGGTCTGAATTCATATTTGAATTGTGTCTGAGCTCAATATTACTGGTTAATTTTGTAAAAGTACCAAAGAATATCACACTCATACTTGTCTTCACTAAGAAAAGTTGCCAAACAAGAAACACAGAATTTCTTTTAAATCTCATGAGAACTGCTTTTTGTACTTGGAGGAGGAGTTAGTGTCTTCATGAGAATGCTGCCTGAAATTTAGTGTGGTCTTTGCAGGATTACACAACCAGATCTTACAGTAATGTATTGACAATCAAGGGCTCTTCACATCACATTTGCAGTATTTAATTATGTCCTTGTTTCTGATGGAATGTTCCTTAATGGCTAGAGCCGTTTCTCTCCATACTGCTGACTTATCCTATGGCTTTGAACATAATTATTTATTCTTTGCTTGGGTTTACTCATGTGCAGAATTAAGTTTTACATACTTCTTAGTGTTGTTGCAATGCTTAATTAATATTTATAAAGGCTTTTGACATCCTGTGATGAAAGGAACTCTGCAAGTGTTCAGTAGTGGTATTATTTTATTAGTGAAAATGCAGGAGGAGTCAGAAGGATACCAGTTTTTAATTCAGAGTGAGCAATGGAGTCATTCTGCAACCTTGAGCAGGTCATGCAGTCTCTTGTGTTGTAACATACCCTGGGAAAACTCTGTTTTGCAGCATGTGTTATTAAATGCCATCCTTACCTCCCCCTGTCCATTCTAAAGGAAAAAAGGTAAAAAGTGAACGAACGTTCACAACTTTACTGAGCTGCTAACACAGGTATTTATTAATGGGGGCAGAGGGTGAGAAGGGAGTTGATGTAACAGCTGCATTTCAGAGTCAACGTGAGAACTCGAGCGTGTGTTACCTCGTCACAGACCAGACTTGATTTTGCCTGTTACAGATCTCTCATTTAGGTTCAGTGTGTGCTGTGCTTAACTGCAACTTCATTGTGAAAGGACTGCATATAATCTTCATTGCATTTTAAGAGCTCACTAATCCATGATACTCAGCTGGTAAACAATTTTCTTCAGACTGAATATTTTCTGTGTTTATAAACTTTGTGATTGCCAAGATTGATAGTCAGCTCTTGTATTTGGCTATTGCATAATAATATAAATCTCTGTCACTTGTGAGGTTTTTCCCTCAACTGACAGAGGAAGGTTGTGGTTACACACTGTCATTAAAATTGCAAGATAGTGAGGAACTTTTGAAAAGTATGCATCTGTTTTAAGACAGAGGCAGCTAGGCATTTGCCTAATTATATAACGCACAATAACATTAAATAGTTATTTGCCGTGCTTCACGCGTGCAAATAGAGGGTTTAAGCTTTTTATTTCATACATGGTGCTGCATCTGCATTTTACTCATTGCACAAAACACACAGGCGTGGTTTAGAGCAAGGGGCATCAGAACTTTTATTTGAAGTACTTCAGCAAGGAAAAAACTTGCCCAGTGAAGTGTGGGGCATAGCTGAATGTAAGTGCTGGTTTATGCATGTGCAGGACTCCAATTGAAAGCATCTGGATCTTTGTCCTGCTTTATTGCAGTCTGGCTGGACAGCTTGCTCCTGGGGGATTTTTTTCTTTCTTTAGTCCTGCTTCAGCTCTCAGATCAGCTGGCCTAAGGATGAAGAGGAACAGTGTTTGACCCTACTGAGAATAAACAATGGTTTGGAGTCCTCAAGAACAGCAGTTATTAAAACTCCCATGCTTTATATAACCCTAGTTATAAGCCTGAATTTATGGAGCATGCCTAGTAGTAATGGAATATCAAGAATTTACCTGCCTGGCTTCAGCTGAATTTACTGAACTCACATGTAGGTAGATTTGTTCCAAGATACAGTAATTTGGTGAGATTTATACAGCATTTTCCAGATGTGCAAAATATGTTACTTGCCTCTGCCTTTCACTTACACTTCCCGATAGTGATCATGACAGTCCTGAAACTTGTAACTGAATATTTACAGCGAGTAACTGAATGAATTTTCTTACCTGTTAAAAATAAATATTGCCTCAGGTAGTAAATGAAGTGGAAAATACAAACCTTAATACCTTTGCCAAGAAAATCTGAGCAAGCTGGACGGAGTTGTTTGAACTTCTAATACAATTAAAAAACAACCTTAAGTTGCTGGTTCTTCCACCTTGACTTACAAGCAATGAATAATAACTTAGTATGGAAAGCCTTGTTCTTAACTTCACACTGATAAAATTAAATACATTCTTCTTTAGTATTTTGATTTAGTATAATTAAAATAATGACTTACAGTTTGATAAATGTTATTTCCATTACTACAGTGCCCTGAAGCATTGTATGTGGAAAATTTTATAATATTACACAGATCTAGAGGTATGTAATATGCTTGTCAGACTATTAACTTGCATGAAGTCTTTTGGTTTTTATGGCATATAAATTTAGAGTGTTTCTTTGGAAACTGAATAAAAGTAAACAATCAGATCCATTCCAAAATGAAATGTAAATTATACTACTATGCAACTCTGAGGGTATCCTTATAATGTCCCCAGGCAGGTAGAATTGAAGCATTCCACCATTGAGTCGAAGCTGCCAGGAAGCAGCATGATTATGTCTGGGCTTGGTATGGTGAGGGTTTTTTTCCCCGTAATTTAACAGTTGCTAAATAGAAACTCCTTCACTATATTTATATTTTAATTTTTTTCTTGATCCCTACTGAAATGCCATATCATGAATATTAAGAAAACTTCCAGTATTTTCAAGTGTGTTAAGAAGTGCAACAAGTAATACTGTAATAATGTTGTCTGGTGTTTTCTTTGTTTTCATTTTTCCCTAAAATTCTGTCCTGTATCTGTAGATAGTTTAGATCCTTACCAGGATGGCTTTTAGGTCCTGGGTTTTTTTGACTGAGAAACACAAATACATATATAAATGTCAGTCATAATCCTCAAAATGTTAAAGTTTAAAATAACTATAACTACATCTGTTGTTAAAGATTCTATATAATCCAGTTTTTTAGTGTCTGTACAACCTCTGCTGGTGCCACAAATGATGCTCTGGCAGAAAATGTTTCATTTGATTAAATTGTATTATGCTTATTCAGTATTTTTTCTGAAATGTCTCATTCTGACATTAAAATAAGTGTCATAATTGTTGTGTTCACTGTGGCAGTCATCATGGGAAATAGATTAATTTCCTGCGACTTTTTTTAGTGTTGAAAAATAATTCTTTTCCTGGCATTTAAGAGAGAAGTTTGTAATCTAAGAAAGTACAGAGCTCTTTTGTTAAAATCAAATTTATGTTGTAGTCAGGAGTTAGCATTTCCTTTTTAACTGCAGTTATATTAATAGTAAGTATTCTTTTAATAGCACTTCTCATACATACCTACAAGAATGCACTATTAAGGTGGCAGTAATACTTGTGTTCCAGTTTGTTCAAACTGTTCAAAGCCCCAGCAAGGCATTGGCAAAGCTGTCAGTAGAGGTTTGAGCTTCACTTGAGCAATTGGTCTGGGCTGCTGAGCACAGTGGTGTCCTGATACAGACCTGGAGTGGAGGCTAGCTCATTTAGGGCTTCCTGCTGCAGTCCTGCTGCAGAGGACATGTCAGTTATTAGTTTCCTGCTTGCTAGACCACTAAGTACAGAACTGTGTTTTGTTCCACTCTAAGGTAATTCATGTTTTTGAGGAAGTATCCCAGAGCTGCATTGCCAGTCAGTGACACAGAGCTGGTTATGGTCAGCAGTGCAAAGTGCATTGGCAGCTGAGCAGTCTGGTGCTGATCAAGTGCAACATCTGTATTAATGACATGGAATGTTGGGATGGAATAAACCCTCAGCACCTTTGCAGGTGATATCAAATGAAGCTGAGTGGTTGACTCCACTGGAGATTAAGGTTGCTGTTCAGGGGAGCCGCAGTATGCTGGAGGAAAGGGCCTGACAGATCTTGAAATTTGACAATTGTAAATGGTAAGTGCTACACCTGTGTCAAAATAACCCCCTACTATAGCACAGGTTAGACGTCCACTGACTAGAAAGTAGGTCTGCAAAAAAAACACCTGATGGTCCTGAGAAAGAAAAAGTAGAATGTGAGTCAGCTATTAAGAAACCAGCCTGTGCTGTGCTATATTAGCAAGGATATAGCCAGTGGGTCAGGAGAAGGGATTCAACACTTTGAAGTCCATCTTTAACATAGTGTGTCCAGTTTGGACTCTCATAGAGGAAAGACACTGATGTGCTAAATGGTTGCTGACATGATCAGTGTTCTGGAGCAGTCTTGCTCAAGCAGAAGCTGAGAAAACAGGATTTGTTCAGCCTTAGAAATTGAAGACTATGGGTGTAATGTTACTGCTGTTTTCAACTGCGTCATGAGAGGGTATCGAGAGCCAGACTTTGTAGAGGTGGTGTACAGTGATAAAACAGGAGAGCAAACAGAAGTTGCAGTAAAGAAATTCTGATTATGTATTAGAAGACATATGCAGTGTATGGAGTGAAAAAGTATCCCAGCACAGTCCAAAAGTTCTCCACAGCACAGCCTCTTAACTTTGGAATAGTCAGAATATGACTAGTTCCTGAGCAGCATATTTAATGATGTCTCTGTTTTGAGTGTGGGGTTAGAGCCGGCTGTGGTTGATTTCTGGAGGCCCCTTCAGTCAGAATTATTTGTGATTCTGATAATGACGCCAGTAAGGGTATAATGTATCTCATCCAGAAAGTGCAATTTAGTTTTAGAACGTGAATTGATTGTAAAAAAACCAAATGAACAAATGAAAAACACAGAAAAACCTCCAACTGAAAAAACAACCTGTAAAGGACTGTTTAGGGGTAAGATTGTATAACGTTTGTTCTGTTAGTTTTCAAACAAAAGGATTTTTTTTTCTTCTCATAGGTAAACCATTTGAGATGATAAAACTGGTAAAGTGTCTCTTTTAATACAAAGCAACACTTGCAAATACTTATGCACACATCACTTGCAGATTAATAATTAGTTCTGTAACTGACTTTTGACACTTTTCCCAGACAGCTCGAGTTCATTTCAAACCCTGTGTTGCATTATGAGGTAGGAGTCTGGGGGTATTTTGTATGCACAGTAAAGGAGGAAAGATCTTTTTGGATGGTGTAGTAAAAAAAAGATGCAAGGTTAGGGTCTGCAGCCGTTCCCTGAGAGTGGTCATCTGTCTAGCGCTACAATTTTTCACTCACACGCACAACTGGAGAAATGAAAGATCTTCACTTAATGGAAAACAAATATTTTGCCAGGCTGTTATCTTATCTGCTGACATTATGGTGTTGGTGAGAATTGGGTTTTGAAAGAGTTCATATTACCAGGATAGATATTTGTAATGGAACAGAGATCTTGAGGATTGCCAGCTCTGTCTCCCCTGTGAAATAACTGACTTGCGTGCCTATAGCAGGCACAGGTTCTTTCTTAATTTTATTCTGGTAGCTGTTACCCTTTAACTGATCCATGGTGGTTTTTGTGGCTGTCAGAATGACACAGGTATTTTTCTTGGCAAAGACTTATAGGTAATGCAGCTTTCTACCTGTGTGAGTAGTTTTTAGAGGAAACTTTTTGATAATCACATAAAACATTAAAGTCCTGAATGGAATTGTGTCTTGCCAAAGGGATGTCCTGATAGGATACATTACAGGACATCTTAATTACAGGCAAATTTCAAACCTCATGTTTTGTCACTCTTGGGCAATTTTTACCACATTTCACAGTTGTCTGAATACATTTTACCTGTGTCTTGGGTGTGCATGCTATGAAATAATAATAACAGATATACTAGAGCTCCAAAGTGTTTGAAGTCTGAAGCAGGGGGGAAAACTTGCTCAGATCTTACATATTAGAACTTTGCTTATGGCTCTCCATTTTCTTAAAACTTTCATTTTTATCAATTGGCTAACATTTAGGAACTTTAGATTATATCTGGAAGTCAGGTTTTTGATAGGTAGATAGAAATTGTACAGCTGGAAAGAGTAATTCTCCCTAGAGGCAGACTATTTCTAAAAATAATTTTTTAGGTTTTTAACATATTTCAACGGTTTCTTATTAACAGGTGACTCTTAAAACTGAAATTGGTCTCCTCTCTCTTCAGATGATACTTTTGTCTCTTAAGTTGCTGAAGAGCTGAGGAAAAAAACCTCCATTTTTGTGAGCATTTGTTGTTGTGCTGAAGGCCTTATACTATCCAGTTTTTTAAAGAGCCTTTTATTTTCAGCTGTTGTTTCTCTATGAATCATTGTGCATGGGTGTATATATAGAGAACACACCACAAAGAATTAATTTTACACTGTTACCAAGTGTAATAACAGTTTGTAAGGGGCATTCCTTTAGAAAAGTGTACTTTTAGCAAGGCAGTTTGATGTTTTAGTTGGTTATCATCTACAGCAGCGTCCAGTTACTGATGTTGTGCTGCGATAAAGGTGTATCACTTGAGCCAGATGTGCAGCTTTCTTGCTCTGACACAGTTTTGGGTTTTGGCCAAAGAGAAGAAAAAGCAGCTTACTCTAAGTCCTTGAAAAGGAATAATCTTTTGAAAATGCTGCTTTAGAGCACTTCTAAAAACACATTTTCTAATGTATTTTTTAAATACATTTTTAATATATATATTTTTTCATATGGTGAGTATATGTTGTGTCTGTATAAAATCTGCAGCTTTCCCTGGGAGAGAGATGACTGGCATTTGTCTTACATACGGTGTATATGGTTTTTACACATGTTGCAAATATGAAAGTCTTCATTTCATACTCTGAAGGGCTGAGTTCTTCTATCTTGATTTCGCTTATATTCAGAAAGTGTGAGAGAATGATCCTCTTACTAGATGGTCAATTTTGAACTGCACGGCTTATCCCTTACATTGGTATTGCAGTTCTTCAGTGATGCTGTCAATTTCTGTCTCGCTTCAAGCAAACAAATTTTTTTTTTCTCCTCTTTGAAGTTTTTATACCCTAAGTCTTCAGGAATGCTATTCTGAAGGATCAGTTGTTTTTCCTTATAAACATCAGAAATCATTTGGCCTAAAGTAATTTCATTTTCCATTATTGTCAGTTCAGCCTAAAGAATGACTTTTGAAATGGCTATTCCCCATATAAGCATATTTTGTATGGCTTATTGCTGTCTAATCTATGCATTGCCTAATAAGAAAGAAGGCTGTGATGTTGAATATTCTAACTTTTCTTTAATAAAATGAATTAATCCCATTTTTGCTCTTTTGATCGGCAAGATCATAACTTTATTTACATGGCTTAGTTCTAGTGGAAGTAATTATACCTTTAGGAATGTAGGGTCTGTTAGCCCCGGGATTTATTCCATGCTGTTACATCTTGCTTCTGTTTGATGTTCTCTTTAAATGCACTGGAGCACACTTGCACGTTTGGACATGCCACACTCTTCTCATGCTGCTGAAATAATGGAGCATGTCTGTTAAGTGGGATATGTTAAATGAAAGTGAAGTAAAATTGTAAAGATTTCTGTGCTCCAGTTGTGGTGCATTTAATTTTACTTCATTTTTAGTCTCTGACATCCAGCCTCCTGATATGATTTAAAAGCTTTCATCCACCTTGAGCATTTCAAGCTGTAGACTGCCAATGTTTGTTGCTGCAACAAGAAGGGCTCGCACCTCAAAGAACTCAGTTGGGAATTTTTAGTATGTCTTTTCTTCATTGCTTATGACCCTTAGTTCTAATCAGCTTATGTTTTTTAATACGTTACTGTGAGTTAATTTGCTTCCCATGCACTCAGCTGAGTTCCAGAGAAGGTCCAAGCAAGTGAAGGTCAAGGACAGAGCTTGATGAAGAGAAATGAAGTGGAAAAAAATGAAAACCACTTGCCAGTGGCGGCAGCAGGGTGTTCATGAAATAGCACTGTTGAAGACATTTTGCTTTTCCTTAAGAGATTTTGTCCCTATATGGATTGAGGGGGGAGTGTCTGTCTTGGAAGTTGCACCTGGACTTGAGCTTGTTATAAAGGTGTTTTTCAACAGATCTGATACACCTGTGTGTGGTGCCTAATTCTGCTGGTATCCGGACAGTATAATTTATCACAATACCGAGGAAACTTTAGGCAGTTTTTTGAAGCTAGGTGCTTGTTGTTAGAGTTTACTTGGAATTTGCTTCAAATCTTGACCAATATTGGATACCTTATTGTTGGAGAAATTTCTGTCCGTGTGTTTCCGAGAGACTTGAAATATATTTGTGGTCTCATATTTTGGATCACTAGAGGCTTATCTGTAAGAAAGAGTTATTAATAGCTCAAGTTTTGCTTCTAAGTGACAATGGTCTGTGTGCGCAAATCATTCTCTGCATATGGTGAAGGCTTGACCGAGGACTTAGCAGCTGTTCAGGTGATGTGGTAGCTATATAGATATAAAAGTGCTTCTGGTCCTGCAGGTGTGGTTTCAGAATCCCGGTGTTCTAAAAGAACGTGCACAGTTTGGCTCACAATTTGAAAACAGGTTCGTAAATTGCCCTATGCTTATCACAACGCAGAGAACCTATAGGGTGCACCTATAGAAGTTTACTGCCACTCTGGTGTTGTGGTGTAGCTAACTCAAGCTGACTGTACTGAAATGAGGTAAAGTGTGAGGTCAGGAGGAGGGAAGAGGACTCACAGTACTGGTGTCTAGTGCACATCTTCACCGAAGATGAGGAACTTGGAAGATGAGGAACTTCCAAACTCTCACACCATTGTCCTGTGGTGTGCCACTCTAGGAATTTTCATTTCTTACATTTCACTTGCTTTTCTGTGTGCAGTTTTAGTTTGAGGGTGACCTTGCAGGATTATAGGTTTGCATAGACTAATACTGCGTGACACTTCATCTCTGCCTATCAAAGTGTGTTGGTAGCAGATAGTGTGCAATACATTGCTCGTCATCTCATCTCACAATTGAACTCGTGACAGTAAGAGATTTGAAGGCAGCTTCTGTCCTCTACCTGTGCCTTAAGCCCATAATGCTGTCAGAGCAACTCTTAAAAATATAACTCTGGAAAAATTAGTATTAGAATTTTACAGGAAATTAACAATTTCTAAAATTGTTTCGAGGGAGAACACATTTCTTGAGTGTCTATTTTTACTTTTTTTTTTATTTCCTGAGCTGGTTGTTTTAATAACATGGGCTTCAAAACTGTTTTCTCTTATGTCTCTAGTTAACTAGTGTAAAAAATTTCTTTTCTCTAAAATGATTGCTTTTGACTTAGCCAGAAGAGTTTGTTTTAAGAACTTAGATAAGGGGTAACTTAGTTAAACTAAGTTAAACTTGTATTCAACAAGTATCTTGTATTCAGCAGATGAGGAAACTCATTGATCATAAAACATGTTAGTGAAATGCATCAAATTAGTAGAATTGGGGAGACAGCACTTGTGATACTAAAATAACAATAAGGTATTTCCCCTTCTAGTTCAGTGAACTTTCACTGTGGCTGTACATTGTTAGTGTCTGTAGCATCTATTCTTGCTCTGTCATTTGGAAAGTATCACTTCGTGCTTCCAACGTGTTTGTGAGTTTTCACTCAGCACTTTGTCAGGAGCTCTATGGTCTTGTACATGTGGTGTAGCCCAAGTGTTCAGAGAGGTCCCTTCCACCTTAGTAGAGCTTACATGAATTGAAGCCTAAATAAAGTTTTGGTAAATGAAGTAAACCAAGTGTTGGTTGCTGCTGTATTGTGGTTGTTGAGGATGCACTCAGTGGAATATTAGATCTCTACTGAATGAGCAGAACGGGTGCTTGTCATGCAAAACAAAAGGGCTTCTCTGCAGCCTTAGCCCACATAGATCAAAAAACAAGGCAGCAGCAACAGCAATCTCCATGTCCTAAATTTACCACAAAGGCAGATCATAACTAGGTGATTACTTTCAGGCTATGGATCTTTTGTCCTTGAATCCTTTTAATGCTGCGTGTCACTGTAAGCCATTGCTTCAGCTGTGGTTGTGAACGCCGTGCTTTTCTCTTTCTTTTCCATTCCCTTCTCATCTGCTCACAAAAGTAAGGGAAGTGCTTTTAAGTAGAAAGCTGCCTATGTGCCAAGCAGTTACTGGAAGTCATTTTGTATTTTGATCCTACCATTTTTCAGCAGCTCTTTTGAGACAGCTCCTTTTAAACTTCTTTGTAAACTTTTGCCTGTTGCAAGAAAGTTTTTTGGAAATAACGTAGTTGTAACTGCAGCCCAAAAGGTATACATAATACGTAGCTTGACAAGGCAAAAGTATTAAACGTAATTTGAAGTCATAGCAGCTTTGAATGATGAGGGTGTCACAGGAGAGCCTTTTCATCTTGCGTACAATCTATGGCTCAAAGAAAATAAAAAATTCTGTCTCAATGCTATGACAGCGCAAAGTGCACTGAACTCCACAGTGCTTCCCTGAAAAAAGTGTAGTAATTGCATTTGGTGGTAACCTCAGGATGTTGTTACTTAAGGGCTCATCTTGCCCTTACCAATTTTGTCCATCCATGAAGAGGGAGAGCCCAATTTCAGGAAACCAGGAAGACACTTATTACTGTCTATAAGACCTTTGTCATTTAGAAAGTTCTTGGGAGTCCTCAATCAGGAAGCTATTAATACATAGCATCTCAACATATTTTTGTAGGAATCAGTTGTGTAAATGTCTCTTTGCACTCTGGCTTTAGAGTATTTAGTGAAAATGAAAAGAAAGATATTTCTTTCACCTTTTCTGTGTAGATGCAATTCAAGGAAAAGTCTGTACAATGTGACAGCAAAGATGTCTCAACTCTTAAGTTTTTAAACTGTAATCAAAAAAGTCATTTGATTTATGCTTAAATACAAGAAATAGTTCAGTACTATTATAAACTCCAATTTTATTTGTAATGCTGTCTGGTTTTTATAAAATTTTCTTCTGAAAGGTTGTGGATTATACTTGTTAGTTGGTTCCCATTTGTGGAGTCTGATCCTACTCCTCATCTGTGAGATGATCTTTTTTACATTAATTGTCTTTGTCTTAGTCTTTCCCTATAAAAAGAAATTACTCCAAGTAAGCTGGAAACTGGGCCTTAAATTTATCTTTTAGGAGATGAAGTGAACTGGTTAACAGAATTGTGATTCACCATAGAAACAGCTCAGCCAATAGTATATATGCAGTAAATTAACTATTCCATAGTACTTTCATATTTGATACAGAACATAGCAACAAGATGAGGGCTTGACAACAATAGCAGCTGCATGTATTTTTTTTTCCTTTTTTTGAGAGAATGTTCTTATGGGAAAAAATAGATTCCCTGGAAAGTAATTTATATTACAAGTTTCATCACAAAAATTCTGTGGGTGGATACAATAGCCTAGAAATTAAATTAGAGATTTGTGTAATAAATGATAGGTTTGATTTGATGTGACACTTCTAGTCTCTTACAAGTGACATAGCTACAGGCAATAGAATAATCTCTTCCCTTTGCAAAGATAAATGTTGTATCAGACCAAACTATCTTATATTAAATTACAATTTCCCTTTTTTTTTTTTAACCATATGAAAAGATTAATTCGTTAAATAATAGCATGACCCAATTACAAGAGTACTTTGGCCAAAATGTCTTGAAGATATTCTCTGCTATCAGGCATGTGATTAAATTTATGTAGGGAACTGCCATAACCTGATCTGAATAAAGGAATTTTCCTTTATGCAGCATGTGGCATGATTGTGACCATACTGAGCTAGAAGGTGCTTTTCTTACCACAATTTGATGGAAACCCTCTGATAGAAATGAAGTGTGATAAGAGGAATCTGATAGCTTGGCTGTCTTTCTTGCGGGGAAGAGATTTATAGTATGTGTGGCTCTTACACAACTTTATTGTGCTCAGACCATTGTTTTTCATGTTTTGACAGAGAGAAGGAGCAAGAAAGGGAAGAACAGTTAATGGAAGACAAGAAAAGGAAGAAAGAGGATAAGAAAAAGAAGGACTCTGCTCAGAAGGTGAGTTTTGATATTTGAATTCTTTTATCTAGCTGAAATATAAATAGTATTAGTGGTAAAAAGATGACAAATTATTGGTATTTGAACTTAAAAATTGCTTGCTCTGAGTGGCCCTTCTTTAAAGACATTTTCTTGCATCATTTTCCTGAAACTAAAACTGAAGTGTTTCACTTGGATATTCCTTCTCCTTAGAATGCAATGTAAAATAAAATATTTTTTTTTATATAAAGTATTTAAGTTACTTAATATGGCTTCTTTGGATCTCTCTCTACACAACTGCTGCTTGTTTGAGGTGTTTGTAGATTGAAATACTGATGGGCTTTGTAATTCTTGTAGTAAAGTTGAGTAAATATTTATTAGAGCATGAAGATCCTTTTATTTTAAAAATCCTTAAGAAAGTTTATATGAAATATTTATTATTGAAGATTCTGTTTGTTTTTTGCTAAGTATTACTTGCATTTTACATTTTCTGTAGCTAATAGCACTTTTGCTGAAGTCTACCAGTTCAAGTCTGAGTTGTGGAGAATTTGTAAGTTACCAAAATTTGGTTCTACTCAGAAAACAAGTTTGAAACTTGGTGTATTAGAAAGCCTGTATTTTGCAAAAAAATCTGGCAGATTGTTCTAGGAATTAACTTGACATATGAGCTTGAGTCTCTTAGGGCATTATCCATGGTTTTTACTGGTAAAATCCTTTCTGGGCTTCCCAGTATAAGGTAGGTGCAACCATCTTGGAGCAAATCCAGCAAAATCCCTTTAGGATGATTAAGGGCCTGGAGGATCTGACAAATGAGGAGAGCCTGGGAGCGTTATGACTGTTCCTCCTAGAGGAGAGGAGGCCTGGGGGATCTCATCAATGTATATAAATCTTTTTACTCCCTTCCCTTTGTGGAAAAGAGTAAAAAGATGGAGACAGACTCTTCTCCACGGTGCCCAGTGGCAAAGCATAAGGCATTATGTTGTACATATTGAAAGTCTACCTAATCATAAAAAGATTCCTTTTTTGTGTGTAATGTGGCTGGGCAGCCACTGGAACAGGTTTCCCAGAGAGACTTGTGGTGCATCTGTCTTTAGATGCTCAAAACTGAGTTTCACATGGTCCTGTGCATTCCAGTTTTGATGATTTTGTTTTGAATTGAGGAGCCTTTTGGGGACAGGTGGAGGACGGGGGTGGGAATTGTGGATTAGATTTTTTAGAGGCTGTCCCAGCGTCAGTGATTATGTGAAACTGAGAGCAAAAGGCTTTACTTTCTTTCAGTAGTCTGTTTTTCAGTTGTTTCAGTAACAGATAAGGTGATGGAAGATCAGTGTTTACTCTTACATTCTATGGCTTTCTACTGAAAACAGACAGCACCAACTTCAGTTAAATTTTGGCTTATCCAGGGTGTTTTTTAATCTGGCTTTTAAACTGATAGACCAATTTGAGTCTATCAGTTTAAAGTGGATGCTGATAAATGTGTATCAGTTGTCTTCATCCAGCTGATACATCCCCAAATAACAGTGCAAAAGAGCAGTTGCTACAGATAAGATCTCTGCAGTGTCTTTTTGCCTCAGTGTTGGTGCTGTTTAATGTTCAAGTACAAAAAATATATGTAGAAGCCAGAAAGAGCAGACCTTTATGAATAAAGAGTACAGACTTGAGGATTATGTTCTGATACTCAGTGATAAAAGAGAAACTTGAAAAGGCTGTGCCGATCATCTTGATAACAGTGCTGTGTTTACTGAGAAATTGGAGCTTTGAATACAAAAGAGATTTGCCAGCTTTCCTGTGTGGTCTCTTGCCTACTAAGTTGTTCAGTACATATTCTGCCACACTTTCAGGAAGGATAAAGACTAAGTTATTTAATCACCTAGAGGCCAAACTTCATAGTAATAGTTAAGAGATAGCTAAGAATAGCAAAGCAGGCAGCCAAATAGACAAAACTTAAATGTCTGTGTTCATTCTTAGTGACTGTGGAGGTGTGCACCAGATAAACAGCAATGATTTCAGGGTACCATTTTCAGATTCAGTTTGTTTAACATGAAACAGTTGTTCTGTCTGGATCATCTGAAACTTAAAAAATAATTTATTTTTTTTTTTTAAATCACTTAAAGAGAGGTTCTACAAGCAAGTTCACAGCTTAAATATATACCTGTGGTCAGTGTCCAGAGGTCTGTTTGGTAGCTTGTCTAGGCTGAAATTCATTCCACTTTCCTGTTCACTGTAGCTGCTCCTGCCCACCAACACTCATAGGTTGCCCACAGAGATATGGCAACTGTAAATCTGAGACACTGGCACATTTTTTTCAGCTTTTGAATTTTAGACAAAAACAATCACAAAACCAGATAATTTTGACTAGGAGAGAAAATTATAGTCAGAAGGTTTTTTGGTTGTGTTTTTTTTCCATCTAAAGTTGTGTTTATCATGTAGAATTTTTCAAGGATTCAGTAAAATGTTTTTTATCCAAGTAGACAAGTTACTAATTTACTAAATATGTCTACTGTTGACTATAGTAAACTTACCAGTGTTAGTAGATTGTATTAATTAATATTTTTCCCCCTTTTCCTTTAGTAGTGAAGCATCAAGGTCAATTAAGCGTGTAACAGTATTTTTAACTGTTACGGAAGAAGGTGTAATTTCATGCATACAGGATTTTTTCATTAGTGATGTTGAAAACTGATGTCTGACTTGGTAGAGGCACAGTTATGGTACAGATAAATTTTTATTGTCCTTGAGGCTTCGAGATAGTGTATGTCTGTGAGGCTACAATGCTCTAAGATTTTTGTATTTCGGTGAATGTTCTACTTTGCATATTGCAGTTTTCATCTTTCCAAAGTAAATGATGCCATGGCAATTTAGTGCAGTTTGTCTTTTTATTCTTTACCATACAAAAGAGTTCTGGCTTGATTACTTTCAACAGTAAACTGCTCTTTTACTTGTGCTTTCATTATTCTATACTGCTGCTGTGTGCTTTCCAGAAATATGGACTAGTTCAGCAATTTCTTTTAAGAACAGGTGTCATAGAACCTGACACATGATGATCTTTAGGGTTTTTTCATTATTGTGTAGTGGAACTCATGATGGACAGGCTCAAAAAATGCTACAATACACATGATTCCAGAGAATATACCAGTGATTTGTTCCTCACTACTGTAGCTTGCTATACCGAAACAATGTAGGATACAGCAAAGCCCATATTGGCCAGCATGAATGCTCATTTCAGGCATTGACTTCTTGTTGCATTCAGTAGATTTACTTCATAGGTGTTGCTGGTACTTTTTGTAAGTGTGGAAATGAATCCAGTAAGGTTTAGAATTACTTTTCCTTGGAAGAGATGTTCTGGGAAAGGTGAAATGGGAAGATGGCAGCAATATAGACTGCTGTGGTTACTTCAGGCCCCAACAGTCTACTGTAAGGATACTCTCACAGAAGGAAGGCTTTGTTACACTTTAACTGAAATACTTCACCTCCAAAATCTGAGAGAACTGTAATGCTACAGTATATGCTTATTCGTGCTTTGGAAGCCCGTGTTTGGGGTGAGGAGGAGGATTGAGTACTTAAAATCATGAGTTAAGTATGAATGTTTCTGCCAGGGACTTCTGTATCAGGCAGAGTTATTACAGGAGTTGTAGTACTTTCTAAAACCTTGTATATGTATGTGTACATATAACTAGGAATACTACTTAGTCTTGTAGTTCATCAGTTGGTTGTTTTTGTTCAACCACAAATTCTGTTCTTGTGTGACTATATTAAGGTTGTAATTTAGCACAACATGTTCAATGTTTGTTTTGTGCTGCTTAAAACTCTATTTACATTCCTGTTCTTAATTTGCAGGTCACAGATCAAAAAACCAAAGGTAAGAATATTTGATCCTGAGGAGTACTTTTATTGACTTGAGCCAAAAGTCAGGTCTTTATCAAAACTGTTAGAAAAGGAAGGAGACATGAGTAAAGATGAAATACTGAATATGAGTATTCAGAAGAAATAAGTTGAGGTGATTAAAATGGAGAAGCTGCAACAATTCTGCAGATGTGTTGTCAGCATTGGAATACTTGAAGAAAGAATGAGGATTGTGGATGAGATGGGTTAGCTGAAATACTCAGTTCTGGTTTACAACGGTTTTAGACAAATAACCACTGAGACCACCTTTATAAAGGGAATGAAAGACAGCAAAGGTACTGCTTGCTTACAGTGAGGTACCAAAATGAATGAAAATTACTTGGTTTTGAAAACTTAAATTCAGGCACATAAAAGTCCAGCAGAGAAGACAGGACTGATGAGTGAGCATCTTGAAAGTTGAACTAAATAACTTAGCTGTTGTAAAAATGTATTTAATCTTGTTTTGTATATCAGTTTTTGACCAATTTTGCAGGGAAGTTGCCATTAGTAAATAGTAACTTGATTTTTTGGCTAAGACCACCTTTTTGGGGTTTGGACAATAAAGCCTACCTAGAGAAATCAGAAAACCCTTACAAAAATAAAATCTGGAAGATAATGCATTCATGTTGCCAGAGACACACTTTTGTTGATCTCATATTTGTAAGAATAAATGTTTTACTGATTTTGCTTAGTTTTGTCTAGAGTCTCTTAAGCAAATTTTGTGATGATGTTAGCTCCTCAAGGATTTGTGGTTTTCTTCTCCAATACCCTAACACTCCTCAGGAGAAGCTTGTCTTTGCTTATAGGGGCACCTGGTGACCAGCAGGGAAACCTTAAGTGAGCCAAATAGATTGCTCTTTGTAGGACTGTCTTTTGGGTGAGTCAGCTACTACTGCCTTGCTTAAGAGCTGCACACAGAATTCAGATTTGTTAACTCTGAATCCAAAAGGAGGCAGGTTATTTCCCATCTTTTTGTTTGTTTAGACAGTGGCTGTGTAGCCTAGTCAACAGGTGAAAACTTGGGTTCTGATTTCAGATTTCCCATTGGATGATGATGCATAACAAGCCAAAAACCAATTGAAGATCAGGGAAGTGGAGCCAGTTATATTTGACTGCTCATATTTTAAAATTACTTGCTGTCTAGGATGTACTAGGATATATGCCAGCTTTACATTTGCAAGAAATTTTGGTCTTGGAGTAATATTGATGAACGTAGAGTTTCATCCTAGACTACAGAGTTGCACATAGAAGCAAAAGATCTGTTGCTACTGCTTCCTGCTTCTTTAAATTGTCTTTGGTTGTTGAGAAGGTGGAAGGGGCACATTGTTTCAGAGATTAAATAACGAAAGCAAAGAGTCACACTGAGTTCTTGTAGCTAACACAGATTTAAGTGGAAAAACTTGTGATTTTCATCCTTTCTGTATTTCAGTGCCCGAAGTGACGAAACCAAGTTTAAGCCAACCAGTGGCTGCCAGCCCAATTGGCAACTCTCCATCGCCACCAGTCAATGGTGGCAACAATGCCAAAAGGGTGGCAGTGCCGAACGGACAACCGCCAAGCGCCGCCCGCTACATGCCTCGGGAGGTGCCGCCGCGATTCCGTTGCCAGCAGGACCACAAAGTGTTACTGAAACGTGGGCAGCCCCCTCCACCATCCTGCATGCTCCTTGGGGGTGGAGCAGGGCCTCCCTCCCCAGCAGCACCAGGAGCAAACCCAAACAACGCACAACCAGTGACAGGAGCACTGCTGCAGAGCGACAGTGGGACTGCAACAGGCAAGTGATGATAATAAACAATGTTGAATGAACACCTTGGTGCACGGCAGAAAAGGGACGGCTGAAATTGTACATAAGCCTGCCATTATGTAACAAAACTCAGGTTGCTTTTGGGGAGCTTCTACTGTTTCAGTGTACAGGCTTCTGTTGGCAGCAGTGGATATAATTTTTACTACTAGATGGAACGAGAGGTTTAAATTTTTTCAAGTATGTTTTGAATGATTTTAATTGGTTGCTGAACTGCTCTGCAGCAAGGTAAACACAAGGCATAAATAAAACAGCATTTTATGGTTGTCACTGAGTAGTTCCTAATGGCTCTTCAGGTTTCTTTGATGTGAATTTCCTGTCTTGTCACATTTTTGTATCATCTCGTAAAACAGACATGTAGATGCCAGGTCTGCAAAGGGCAAGTGTCTGTCATGTCTTGTTTGGATGAAGCAGAAAGATGACCTATTGCTCCTCACTTTTTTTATTTTTTTTTTTAGTAATCTTAATTTTTGTACTTACATAAGCCTTTTTGTACAAGTGGTGACTATTCTGTTTTTACTTTTCCATTCACTTTGTATTCCAGAAGATAAATGGATTTTAGAACTTCTTGGTGAGCATGGGGAACTAACAGCTGCTCCTGAATTTTTCAGACTCTTGGTGAATTGCAGTAGCTGTAATATTTCTTCTTTAATTGTAATAGTAGAACAAACAAAATTCCACTCAAAATATCTACCGTCTAAAGAAAGACTTAGGTGACCTGAAAAGTCAAGGACAGCTTCAATTCTAACTGTAAGGATGTTTAAAAAAGAAATATTAAATACTTGAAAGTCGAAAAGAAGAAAATAACAATACCAGTATGTCTGAGGCTTTTTTGAAGATCATGCCAGATCAATGGAATGATGATTTTATTTTGTTTCATTTGATTTTTTTTTTTTTAAATCAAACTTTTTTTTTGTTCTCTGTGGTTTGGAATTAAAAACAGAGATGACTTGTACAGAACCAAGTGAGCTAGGTGGGATGGCTGTCCGTATTAAATAGGATTCTAGGAAAATTAGTAATTCTATTTGTTTTGTGTTTTCACTGCTTGAATTAATTTGTAGCAAATCCCTTTTTGACAGAGTATTTATCTGGTCTTTGATCATTGCTGCTTAATAAAGAAGGTGAATGTCAAACTACAATGGCAAAATTTTAACTTATCAGTTTAAAAACACATGTCTTGGAGATAAGTTATTTTGGCAAAACATGCTCTGAAATCTGTGGTTCCTATATAAAATCCTAGCACTAGAATGCCTTTAGTTGCTGTAGTAGACTGATTAAGGAAAATTTGTGGTAGTGAAGCATTCTAAAAGTTTTCAAAACTTCTCATGAGCAACATTTTTTGCTGTTGGATGTACTACATGAGGAGCATTTTTAAGTATTTTGAGAGGTTCCTGAAGTTGTGTATAATTAGACACTTGTTTTTCTGAGGTTGAAATTTGGTATTACAAATTTTCCTATTTTTACACTTCATTTAATAGTGCATTAGCAGCTAAGAGGTTACATGGCTGTATTAGCCAGTGGTTCATTGCATTATCCTGGTGTAAGTCAGGAATGATAGGGGTTTTTGAGACTTGCCTCACCCTATCCATTTTTCTGCACCATAATGAGTTAACTGGACTGGAGTTCTGACTTGTATTGAAATTACATCGGGTTGGTTTTTAAAGCTGATTTCGGTCTGGATGACTTTTACCCATTCACCTAACTGAGTATCAGTGAGAATATACACACACGCTAGCATGTGAGATGAGATGTGCCAGGGGAGTGGGAATGAGCAGGTGCCCCATCAAAGTGCTGATGGAAGTGCAGTGTTGTTACCTGCCTTGTGCACTGTTTGTCCCATCTCATATCTGCTGACAAACTGAACTTCAGTTTTGGCCCACTTTGGTCAGGCATATATGCACTGATACTGTGGTTAAATTCATGCCACGTGAAAGGAAACAAAAGCAGGTTCCCAGTGGGGAAGATCATGCAGCTTACCTACTTGCTCACATTATTATATTCACTAGGTGGTCATAGGTGGTGCTGGTGAGGATTTAATATTAAAAGTCAATACGTAATCCTTCTTCACATGGACCTTTTTCTACCAGGGTTGAAATCCTTCCGGCAAAACTAGTGTCCTGGAAGATGGCACCAAGTATACTATTGTCTCATACCAATGCAGGGGACTGAGATAATGGGTGTGCTATGTAATTCTTCCAATAGCAGTGATAATTCAGGACACACAAGGTAGTTTTGGACAAAAAGGTTTAAATTTTATTGGTGAAAGTCTTGCAATAGTTATGGTCAGTACAGCAAAGGGAAGACTGGTTTCATAAAACAATCCATTAAATTGTGTCTTAGCATGCTGTATATGAACAAGCACCCCAGTCTTAATACTTTTAGAATGTCTTCACAGAAATTAAATGTTCTGTTAAAGTCAGTGATTTGAAGATCTAGCTAAGTTCAGAGCTGCCTATGCATCACTGATTTGCTGAACCATTTCTAAGTTCAAAACGTTGCAACCTTGCAGTCTTTTGAGCTTGTCTTTGTCTGTCCTCCTTAAGCTTTTCCTGTGATCTGTCTAATTTAATTGGAAAGGGGAAAAAAGGGTTACTCTGTGCTAAAGAGATAGACGGATAAAAATATCAGTGGAGTCATACTTCCTTGCTATTGTTCAGTTTGCATTTGAGGTTAAAGCAACAGAAGGAACAGACTGTACTTGGGAATGTACTGCTTGATCTTTTGGATCTTAGTGGGTGGGATTTCGTGGTTGAAGACAAACTACTGTTCATCAATATTCAAAGCTTACACGGGAGTTCTAACCTTGCTGTAAAGTCTGGATCCTCATTGGTGGCCCTCAGTGAGGGGGGGGAATCTGGAAGGCATTCATTGGATGTTCATTGTTTAAAGTAATAAACTGAAAGCTTCAGACAGGCACTGAAAGCTGATCTTATCTTCTATTGAAAGTATTAGCAACCAGAATTTGTGATCTACCGAGGCTGGGACGGGAGTCAGCCAGTTTTTTAAGCTGTTTGCCTTTTTTTCATGGAAGCTGTCATATGAGCCAGTACTGGTAGTAACAGTATATATTCACTTAGGAATACTGCTGCAGCTGTTACTATGCTCTGCAAAATAAGTGGGATAACTGATGTCAAAAAGCTGATGTTCTATGCTTGTAAATAATATGGATTACTAATGACCTTTTTGCGTGTCTTGTTGGTTTTTTTTCCTTTTAGATTCAGCAATTGGAGGTGCTGCTGCTTCAAATTATGCAAATTCCACTTGGGGTCCTGGAGCCTCCTCCAACAGCGGCACCAACGCCAACCCAACTCACATCTGGGACAAGGTGATTGTAGACGGGTCTGACATGGAAGAGTGGCCTTGTATTGCCAGCAAAGATGCTGAGTCTTCTTCCGAAAACACCACCGATAACAACAGTGCCTCGAACCCTGGCTTGGAGAAGAACGCTCTGCCAGGAAGCACCACTAGTAACAAAGGAAAAGGAAGCCAGTGCCAGTCTGGAAGCGCTGGAAACGAATGTAATCTTGGGGCCTGGAAATCTGATCCCAAGGCTAAATCTGTTCAATCTTCCAACCCTGCTGCCGAGAGTAACAATGGACTAGGTAATTGGAGGAACTTGAGTGGACAAGACAGAATCAGTCCTGGTTCTGGCTTCAGCAACTTTAACCCAAATAGCAACCCATCTGCTTGGCCAGCACTGGTTCAAGAGAGCAATTCTAGGAAAGGAACTCTGGAATCTGATAGTGGTAGCTCCAATGCACAGATTAGCACAGTAGGTCAGACCTCTAGGGAACAGCAGTCAAAGATGGAAAATGCGGGTGTTAACTTTGTCTCTGGCAGAGAACAGGCTCAAATTCATAACACTGATGGACCAAAAAATGGAAACACTAACTCCCTGAACTTAAGTTCACCAAACCCTATGGAGAATAAGGGAATGCCCTTTGAAATGGGCTTGGGGAACCCTTCCAGGAGCACTGACACCCCTTCTCAAAGCACTGGAGACAGAAAGACTGGGAGTGTTGGATCTTGGGGTACAGCTAGGGGGTCTTCTGGAACTGACACAGTCTCTGGGCAGAGCAATTCTGGAAACCATGGGAACAATGGAAAGGATAGAGAGGACTCCTGGAAAGGAGCTTCTGTTCAAAAACCTAATGGGTCAAGAAGTGATTCTTGGGATAACAATAGCCGGTCTACGGGTGGTGGGTCTTGGAACTTTGGCCCTCAGCATGCAAATGAAAGCAAATGGGGTGAGGGGAACAAATTAACATCTGGGGTCTCTCAGGGAGAATGGAAACAGCTGTCTGGGTCTGATGAACTGAAGATTGGAGAGTGGAGTGGTCCAAACCAACCAAATTCTAGCACTGGAGCATGGGACAATCAAAAAGGCCACCCTCTTCCTGAAAACCAAGGCAATTCCCAGGCTCCCTGTTGGGGAAGATCTTCCAGCTCTGCAGGAAGTGAGGTTGGAGGTCAAAGCACTGGAAGCAACCACAAAGCAGGAAGTAGTGACAGTCACAATTCTGGACGCCGATCATACAGGCCTACGCATCCTGATTGCCAGGCAGTCCTGCAGACTTTGCTGAGCAGGACTGACTTGGACCCCCGAGTGCTTTCAAACACCGGCTGGGGCCAGACTCAAATTAAGCAAGATACCGTGTGGGATATTGAAGAGATGCCACGGCCCGAGGGGAAGTCTGATAAAGGAACTGAGGGGTGGGAGAGCTCTGCCACACAGACAAAGAACTCAGGGGGCTGGGGCGATGTACCCAGCCAAAGCAATCAAAACAAGTCTGGATGGGGTGAGCTCTCAACCCCAACGGAGTGGAAGGACCCCAAAAATACTGGAGGATGGAACGACTATAAGAACTCCAATTCTAATTGGGGAGGAGGAAGGCAAGAAGAAAAATCGTCTTCGTCTTGGAATGACAGCTCTAGTAAGGATCAGGGGTGGGGTGGACGGCAGACTAATCAAGGATGGTCTTCTGGAAAGAACGGTTGGGGAGAGGAAGTTGACCAAACAAAAAACAGCAACTGGGAAAGTGCAGGAAACAAGCCAGTGTCTGGTTGGGGTGAAGGTGGGCAAAATGAGATTGGAACTTGGGGTAATGGTGCAAATACAAGCTCTGCTTCAAAGGGTGGATGGGACGATTGTAAAAGAACTTCAACATGGAACGAGACGGGTCGACAGCCCAACTCCTGGAACAAGCAGCAGCAACAGCACCAGCAGCAACAGCAGGAGTCTTCTGGTTCCTGGGGTCCACCGCCCCAAACTCCAAATAATGGGCGGCCTCCAAACCCAAACTGGAACAACGGACCACAGCCAACTGCCCCCAAAGAGGAGGAGCCTAGTGGCTGGGAAGAACCTTCTCCGCAGTCAATCAGTCGAAAAATGGATATTGATGATGGCACTTCAGCATGGGGAGATCCTAGCAGTTACAACTACAAGAATGTGAATCTGTGGGACAAGAACTCACAAGGAGGACAGGCCCCACGGGAGCAGAGCCTGCCTACTCCAATGACTAGCAAATCACAAGCATCAGGTACTAGTCTCGTTCCTTTCTTCAGCAAGCTCCTATATATATATATGACTGTAACCTTAATGCACAGGAGAGATGCTTGTAGCTGCCAGTTCCTGATAGTTGTATTCTATAAAGAAAACCAAATTCTTATTTGAATATTCTGTTCTTTATTTAAAGTGTCTTTAAAATTTGAATCCATCAGTCCTCTGCTTTTTGTGCTTCAGTAACTCTGATCTGAATACTGGTCACCTTGCCAGGGAATTAAAGAGGCTTGTTAGCTGACAAATCTGTGTATTCAGTTTGAGCTCTGAAGAACAGGTTGAATTACAGAATCAAAAACCTTTAAGACTGAGTCCGGCCATAAACTTAATAAGCTCAGCACTGCTTAGTCCAGAACTAAACCATGTTCCTTAGTGCAAAAACTGCAGTTCTTTTAAATGCCTTCAGGATATTTAACCTGGTGACTCAGCCACTTCCCTGGGCAGCCTGTTCCAGTGCTGGACAATCCTTTCAGTGAAAAGTTTTTCCTAATATCCATTTGAAACCTGCCATGGTGCAACTTGAGGCCATTTCCTCTTGTCCTATTTCTTTTTACTTGGGAAAAGAGACTGCTCCCAATGTGGCTACAGCCTGCTTTCATATAGTTGTAGAGAGCAGTAAGGTCTCCCCTGAGTTTTCCTTTCTCTGAACTAAACAACATTTTTTAAATTTAATTATTAGCAAAATGGGGAGAAAATGTTTACTTATTTTTAGTCAAAAATATTTTACTCTGAAGCACTCAATAACACTTGAAATTGAGTATGTTTGTGACACTTTTTTAGTCAAGTTTGACTTTGCTGTATGATAAAGAATACTTGGAAGAATATTTTCTTCTTTGGAATAAGGACAAGAAAAACTTACATAGCCTGGAAATGTATTAAGAAATTACTGTTATGTAATCTACCTCTGAGTCAAAGACACTTTAAAGAATGCTATCTTGGTTTTATATGTACTGCAAATATGACCTTTTTTCAGTATATAAAACCCCTAAGTTAGATGCTTGTACTTAGTCACAAAAGTTCACAGACAAGAGGCAGTATTTAGATACAGGGTTCATGTTTAACCTGAGAGAAGAGTATTACTCATCATGGCATTCTCTTCCTTTTCATCTCTGGAGATGCTCACTCTAAATTTGTTGTGAATGATTGTCAATTCTGTTGCACCCACGCTGCTGAGAACCAGAACAAGAAGAACGAAGCACTCGGTTAATGACATGGTGCTGCACTGCAGTAAACAGTTCATTGTCTAAATGGTCTGTAATAAAACTTCTTTCTCCTTTGTGCAGTCTGGAGCAAAAGCACTCCACCTGCTCCAGATAATGGTACGTCTGCCTGGGGTGAGCCAAATGAAACAAGTCCCAGGTGGGGTGAAGTAGATGATACAGGAGCATCGACTACAGGCTGGGGGAATGCACCTTCCAACACCCCGAATGCCATGAAATCTAGTGAGTATAGGCCAGATACCAGTTCCTTTGCAATTGGCTTGGAGATTTTTTGTGTTTGGCCTTTTGACATAGATCAACTGTGGACTAATTGTGTGAGAAAAATTGTAACTCTTTGGAACTGCACTTTGTAGTAGAACCTAAATGCTTACCACAGTGTCTTTCATGAATGAGATGTTAAAATATTTTGAAAATTTACTTCAAAGTTAAAATTTTGCTATATTAAGAGTTTTTGTGGATATTCTTGATAATGTCAGTTGTTTGTATAATTTTTATTTCAGAAGAAACAACAAACAAAAGAAATGTTATTGCCAAAGTCAGTAGCATTTGGATGTGAAGTTTCCTGTAGGAACTACTGGTGATACACAAGTGTTACTGAACTTGACTTGATGATGCCAACTGTAAAACTATTTCCAGCCCAGAAGTTACTTTTGCCACGTGTAACTGTTTGAAATGAAGTGCTGTGCAGATAGTTTACTGTTGGGTCATTCTCCCTTCCTTCCACACCAATTAAATAATTTGACCATTTCTGAGACAAAAAAGCTTTGCTTCCATTAGTGTTACCATTATAGCAGGCTTCCCATGCCTGCCACACAAACTTGGCATTTTGAGGATACTAAGCTGATTTTAGATGGCTATCTGCTTTTGTCTATAAAATGATACCTAAATATGGCCAAAATAAGAACTTCTGAAACTGATCTGTTGAAAATTCTGTTGATTGGTTAATGCTTAATAACAGTGTTTTAAGACTCTTTGTGGTCACTTACCATGACTGGTCTGTATGTGTGCCATAAGCAAAGAACTGCAACCTACACGTGCTGTTCTGTATGTGAGCTGTCCCTAGCTCTAGAGCAAAATCTAGGGACAGGATACAGGATACAGACTAGCTGTGATCAGAAAAGGAAAGAAATTGGTCTGGTGCCAAAGAAGGAAGCATACATCAGTATCCACCTGTTTAAAAACGTGGATGTGCGTAGTTCTGCCAGCATCGCATAACAATGTTCTGACAGAAATAGGAACAAATTCAGTTTTCTGTAATGTTTTTGGTTTTTTTTGGTCTTGAAAATTTCATTTGTGTTCTGTAGCTCATGGTACCGCCTTACTCAACAAATGCAAAAAAATGAAGCTACTGTCATACAGACAAGTCATCTTTATATCACTGTCCAGATTCATGTTCAAGATTCCTAGAGAGATGTCAGTGCAGAAAAAAATCTCATCTCTGGTCATGTAGTATCAGAGTATACATTTAAGCACTGTTGCCAGAAATAAATTAAAGCTGCAGGGAGTACCAAGTATAACATTTCCAGATTGTGTTCTTGACTCTGCAGTCATAATACTTTAATGTAGCCTTTTCTGTGTAAGTAGCACATTAAAGGCCCAAGAGGTAGATTTGTTTGCACTTGGGACAGTATGTTTCATAAGCAACCTTCAGTTTTTAGTACCCAACTGAAAAGACTTTAAGAAGCTGTTTCCTCTGAAGTATCTGAGGATTTATTTATGATGTGTTTTAAAGTGTCTCTTAAACTACCATAAAATACTGCTGTACTTATTTTCATGATGGTCAGAGTAGAGATCCCCATGGTAGACTAATTGCTATTCCTGACTTTTTTTTATATTCAGACTTTCTGCTATGTATGTTAATGTTCTTATTCCTGATTTCCACACTCAAACTCCAGACTATTAAAAAATTAGTTATAGCGAAGGAAATAATGATGATGGTGAAAATCTTTTTTAAAGTAGATAAATACTAAATAAACAAATACAAGAATAAAAGTGCAGAATGAAGAGTTAGAGCAGGAAGAACAGTTGGATAGTAGACAGGATGAAGACTTGGGCTCCTGATGGCTTTTCAGTAAAGGTTTGAATTCCAAGTTGAGTGACAATGCTAGAGAGTAGGAGCAAGAAAAGAAGCCAACAGTCTGAACTGATACAGTGAAGGGGTTGTAGTTTTCTGATGTACTTAAACAGCTCTGCTAATAAGTCTCTTTAGTAACATTCTTAGAATAGAATTTGTAGTGGTGGGGGTTTTGTTGGTTTGTTTTTTTGGTTGGTTTTTTTTTCATTAAACTACTTGTGGTATTGTTTAAACCAGAGGATTGTCAGGTCCTTGATATCAGATTCGGCTTAGTTGGTTGTTGTTCCTAAAAGTTGTTTGTTTCTGTAATTTTGTGGAAGAGTGTAGGGCAAGGAGAGTGTTAAGGTTTTGAAGTGAGAGAGGAAATAATTGATAAACCACCTGAACCAGAATCTTCAGCACCCTTGATTTTTGAGTGTATTTTGAAGGCTTTCATTTGCACTCAAAAATAGGAGGTTGCCTTTTAAATGTGACTGTATCTGTATAAGAGGTCTCTATTGCTATTATATCTTTAAAGGTTTGACATTTCTTTAAAATAGTTGCAAAACATGACTTGCGAACATGCCACCGAATCTCTTGGGTTTTGGGATTCGTGCACATGTTTTTACAGCTGTTAGAGTGAAGACACATTTTTGGTTTTTATTTTCTAGTTCCTTTGGGATTCTGATGATGTCAGCTAATGTTGCACTGTCACATCAGCTGCATGGTATTGTAGACTGCTTTTGAGCTTTTTTTTTTTTTTT
>VZTB01010704.1:430592-469435 GCA_013397245.1 Thryothorus ludovicianus
TTTTTTTCTTTTTCTAAAGGTTCTAAATCTATGCAAGATGGCTGGGGAGAGAATGATGGGCCAGTGACAGGAACACGTCATTCCAGCTGGGAAGAGGAGGAGGAGGGAGGAGTCTGGAACACAGCAGGCTCTCAGGGAAGCAGTTCCTCCCACAACTCAACGAGCTGGGGACAAGGAGGAAAGAAAACACAAATGAAGGTAAAATGCTTGAATGATTCATTACTACTGTGTTGTCTGAAAACAATCTGACTGATATGTTAGAGCATTTTTTAAGAAGGTTTTGCAGAGTTACAGGAAGGTGCCTCTTAAACTAGTGTAAAAAATGGGAAGTTTTTGGATTTGCTTTAGTATGTTACACCTGTTATGACTAATAAATCTTCCAGTAGGTGTCAAATTCTTTTGGTTTTTAAGCTGCACAGCCATTACTAAGTGAAAATAAGTGTCCCAAGGCTATTTCTCTTCTTTTGCTGACACATCTTTCTGTTAGGCTGCTGCTACTGTTCTTGCATAGCCTGCTGAAGTTTGGATTCCATTGTCCCTTTGGCATGTGAACTTATTTCTAACAACTGTTGGATTTATGTCTTACTTATGTTTGTTGTTGTTGACATTTGGCCTCAAACAGGAGCAGGAGCTTGGCTGTAGTCCTGAATAAATCTCTTTCTAAGGTTTGTTTGCATTGAAGTTCTTCAGTACAGTAACACTTGTTACTGTATTAATATTAGGACTGTGCTGTGTCTCCTTCTCATGAAGTAGGTAGAGCAGACTAAAAAGTCAAGGCAGAGCAGCTTCCTAAGATGTGGAAATACTACTGTGGTATGGTAGGGAGTTTTACAGTTCCTGTTTTGCAGAAATTATTCTCAGGGACTTTTTTTCCACTTAAAATTGTTGGTTTTTTTTTAACCACCAAAACAACTGAAAATTTTTTCACTGTTGAACTGTGTTAGTATTAATTTTCATGATCTGTAAATTACACCAAGGCCAAAGAGAGACCCTGGTCCGCACAATGCCTGTCCAAGAGACCATACCAAAGGGAAGAAAGGCAAGGAAGAAATCTACCTCTTCTTACAGTTTAATACATTCTTTTATCCAATATGCACTAGATTATAGAATATATTAAAGTGTAAAAGGAAAAAAACAGTGTTCACAAAGCTTTCCAGATTGCAGAGTGAAACTGAAGGTGTGATAAACATTCTACATGACAGCATTTGGAATATCTAACAGTGAGTAATTGTACAAGACACAATATTTGGTAAATGTTTCCAGACATGTAAATACTTAATGTAATTTTTTCAGGAGATTAATTTCTCTGATACCAGAATTTTCATTTTAAATATGCACATCTCAAGGATAAAGGAGAATTTCAGGAATCAAGAAGTTTCTTAAAAATGTTTTTGTCTCTTTCTTTCAGTGTGCATTAAAAGGAGGAAATAGTGACTCATGGATGAACCCTTTATCCAAACAGTTTTCAAATATGGGCTTGCTAGTAAGTAAATCTTTTCTAAAAGAAATTCCAACTTTGTAAAAAGTCTGTAAGCTTTAGATAAGTCAAAAGATCAACTGTTTCACAGTTATTTATCTGCATCTGCTATGCTGGGATGCTCATTTTAATACCTGTAGTAGCAGTCTTCTCAGAAAAATCTGAAGTCTACTTTGATTCCTAAAGTTACTGTGTGATAGCTCCTGCTTTGAGGTTGCAGATTCCTTCCTAGTAATAGATTTGGGAGGGAGATGTGTGTTTTCTTATTTTGTTTGGTTGGTTTTGGAGTGGGAGGATTGTTGCTTTTGGCATGGGGTGTTTTTTTGTTGCTTTGTTTTTGGATTTGGGTTTTATTAATTTAATTTTCATAACATGCTGTTTAGAGCACTCAAGATAGAGGCTCCTACCTGTAGTGTCAAACATCTGTGATAGGTCCAGGGTATGCGTTCTGAATCTGTCACCTATCAGAAAAGGAGATTTACAGCTCTGTGTCTGTCTTGGCTGAATTTACATTTGAAGTATAGCAAGGCCTTTTTAGAAAAAAACGGTTCATTATGAATCCATAACTAAAGATTGTTTAGTAAAGTGAATAAATAAATATTGCATAATTGAGAAAAAGAACTGTAAGAAAGTATTTAAAATATAATTATATATAAATTTTTTAAGAACTTCTGACAAAATAATTTGTAAAATATTTTACAGAATATTGTGCTCATTGTCATCCTGTGAAGCAGGAATACTATGTAATGCTGGCTAGCAGAAGACAACAATAGAGATTTTGTGTGAGGAGTCCAGGGCTGCACAAGCTGACACTGATATGCTTAGGATTAGTTTGCAATGTATTTTGGCTCTCAAGCTCTAATTTAGCTTGCTAGGCAGTAGATGCTTCTGAAACCTATGGGAACACCCTGTCCCAGACTGCCAACTGAAGAATCCTGTGACAGCACATTTCAAGATTGGATGGCATGATGGGTCATAAGGTTGAGCTATCATTTTGGCCACTGTTTTCGGGGTTTTGTCACTCAACTGTTGGAACACAAGGCCAGAATTTCATTTATGGAGCAGCTCTGTGTCCATCCTTCTCATTTGTGCCACTGGTTTCATATGGTTGAACTTGCCACACGCAGCATTATAAGGTTGAGGCAAGGTGTGTACAGGGTGGTATCAGAAACCCTTGTGATCAGTTTTAGTTCAAAGTAAAACTTTAATTAGCACAGGTGTGTCCTTCCTGCATTCCACCTTTCTGAAATATTTCTCAGCATTGAATAGAAATCAGAACTGAACTGTGTTTTTCTTTCCCCCAGAGTCAAACTGATGACATTCCAGGCAGTAAGATGGACTTGTCTGTAGGTGAGTATATTTTAATTTCAGTGCATTTGAAATGTGAGATCATATGTAGCATTTTTATGAGGATGACATGCTGTACTCGGGAAGGGTTTGATCCTTAGTCTAAGCACTCCTCATAAGGGTAGAATAAAAAGCATTCTCTGTCTTGTCTGTAAGCTTTGATTCTGGTGTGCAAGATTGGAATGTATACCTGTACAAAGCAGAGCGATAACTTGGGGCAGAGACATCTTTTAAGACTGTTTTAATCTTTTAAGTTTGTATTCATTGTTACTGTTTCAAGAAAGTGACAGTCTTTTTCATTTAGTGGAAGAATACTGTTTTTTCCCTTCTGCCAGTAGGACATCCCATTTACTACAGTTTCCTGGAGGTGATGTGAGGGGAAAAAAAATTATCTTATATCATTGATTTCTTCAGTTGCATGCCTCAGGCTATTTCAAATTATTTTTCAGGTGAATTAGTTTTTGTGTTCTGGATTGCTTCACCACAATTGCTACACAGCTTAAGTTTCACAGGCTGTGTGGTACCAAAGGTAGAGCTGTGGTAATCAAGACTTACTTGCATCTAGTACCAGGTCTGGATCTGGTATTCTAATACAATCCAGACAGATGCAGTATCTCTCAACTTAGAATCCATTGCATTCTTAAATTTCTGTCACACTTCATAGAGGATTCAGTTGTTCATTTTTCCCAAAATTGCTGTCTTCCTCTGAAGTAGTTAAGAATGTCAGTATGAGATGATAAAAAACGTTTATTTACATGGTACGACACAATTTTGTGAAAGGTAGCAATTGTTTGATCTCTCCAGTTTGGCCTCATGCATACTCCCTAGAATTCAGACTCTGATTGTATCATACTTCTCCAAAGACTGTCTCGGTGGAGATCAGTCATCTCCATGGGTGTTCAGTTCTCACCTGCCTTCACATGCTGCTGGTAAAAAACAGATCTAAGCGTATACACATGAAGAGAATGGTAGCCTGGATTATGTTATTATAGCACTTTTAGTTCTTTATCTCCAAATTAAGGATCCTTTGGAATCCTCAAGTACTCTAAGGCCATCAGAGCTTCTGAGGAGGTGGTTGCTGCTCAGAATATCCTGTGAAAGGGTGCAGGAAAGCTGCATCTTTTACCTGGATATGTTTCACTTTAAGTTTAGTGCACCCATTGATGATGGCATCTCTTGATCTTAGGTTGAGCCATTTATTATGGCTTGTATTCTGTTTCAAAGACTGAGAACATAACACATCTTCATAGGCTTTTCTGTTACTTCTGCATTTGGCAGTTTTGTTCTTGTTGCTTATAGCATTTGTTTGTGGAAAGCTATAAGCTGTTTTGCTTAGCCCAGGTCTACTTCTAAACTTCAAAATTTGGACTTATGAGGTAGGCTTGTTTTCAACTGGTTTTCACTCAAGATTGCAACATACTATGTTTTTCTGACAGATAACTGCCAGCATGATGTTTTCCTTGTTTATGGATAAATGCACAGAGTTAAATCTGTGCTTGGAGACCACGTATGTCAAAGAAAACTTTGGCATGCCTGGAGTACCTTGGCTCTGATCATCATGCACTGTCAGTAGTTCTTACTACATTGGTCCCAGTCTCCTTGTTTGAAGAGTGTGTTCCCTTTATTTCAAGTGCTAGAGTAATACTTTTTTTTACTGGCCAAGACAGAAAAGAGATGGATTGATAACATGTCTGAGGCAGATGTACTTCTTTTCTGCTTCTATCAAAGCTCTTTAATGGAGAGCTTATATACTTTGAAAATAGGATATAACTTTTTTTTCTCCCCTATTCTGTAAGTTATGAGACATGAAGTTTGCTACAGTAGAGTAGCTTGTCAGAACCACTTATTATTTTATGGGTTTTTTCCCGTTTGACAACTACCTTTGTCTATTTTTTTAATATATTAGTTAAAAACTCTGCAGATCAGAGAATTCTCAAATGGCCTATAAAAACTGAAAAATTAATTTTACATTTCTATTGACTCAAATGTAATTTGTGCAGCTGGCTATTGTAAATATGTTACAAAGCTGTAACTTATTTAACATTCGGACGAAATACCTCAATATCTAAGTGCATGGGTTGCTCAGTAGGCTTGGATGATGTACATTTTATAGCATCGGTAACTTTAAAACATTTTTGTGGTCAAGCAGAAAATATTTCAGATAGTTTTTTTCCGTTTGGGTTACCCCAGTGGGTGTGTACCTATTTTCACCATATTGAGTCTCTTGTTGGCAAATATTTTGGGTAATTTTGCTCAGCAGCAGTTTGTGTCCTCTGCTTACCCATATTATATAATTTTGCTTGGAATTCAGTTTTCTTTTTCTTTAAACTCTGTGGATGTGGTGGGAGAGATGTACTTAATAGAAGTTTTTTTCCCACACTAGGGAAATATCATCTTCCAAGTCCTTGTTTGATTTTGCATTTTTTTACAGTGTTTTTCTCAACTCTTAGTGGGAAAAGTCCAAGAACTGTTAGGATCTCTTTTTTATAAAGGTGGTTTAACTTTTAACTTGTTCTATATTTCTGCATGTAGAGAATGTAGAAAATTCAAGGCTTCATATTTTTTCATACACAAGTTGTTCTGCCTACTGTAGAGGGTAATTCAAACTTTTTGCATTTGGACAGTTGTCGTGTACTACATTAGGTATTCTTTAGTCCCCTGTATTATTTATAGCTTTAGTTGACCAGTTCAAAAGACAAGACTCACTCCACGTTTCAGGGTTGCATTAGAATTTTCTATGAATGGGATAAAAGAATGCAATCACCTCTCTCAATGAGGCCTTGTTTATACTGTAGCTTAAGCAGCTTCCTCAGCACTGACATGCAAATCTGTGCTTCAAGCCTTCAGAGGTGCTTTTTTAACACTGTGTGCTTTACAAGGCATCACTCAGTAATGTTTGAGGAGTTGATTGGATCATCAGGATATCCAGAGAGACAGAAGGGTGTTTCTGTGGCTTAGTCATCTTGTGTTGGCAATGACCCAGTTTCATTTCAGGCAGTGATGCAACTATGCCTCGCTTTCAGTTTCTTTTCAAACAACTAATGGTGAGGGCTTCCTGTGTGCAATTAAAGCACATGAGCCTTTTAGCAGCACATCGCTGGCATTGTGTGCAGTGGTTTGAGCTAGGTATTGACAGCACTGAGCTGTTGGTGACACTTTGTGACCGCTTTTGCAGAGCCAGTTGTAGCTTTCAGGATATGTTAGAAAGGGATCAGAGAATCAAAGCTCATCCAGGTCAGTATGACTCCAGTTACAAGCTAAGATATGTAGGTCATTTGTCAACTGTTTTGTGATGAATGATGTTGAAGGCATCTGAGAGGATGAAGCTGGATCAGCTTTGAAAGTTGTGCAGGTAAGAAATACCCATGCAGTTAGTGTTCAGTTTCATAGCTTCTTGTCAGTAGCATAGCTGTGAATATTAGTAGAGTGGGATTGGACATTAAGAAGAGATGCTGGATTTGAGAAGCTTCTTCAAGGAACGCTCTCTTGAAGGTATTAAAGTGATCAGCTGTCTGCTGATAAAGGTTTAGTGTTTTGTCAGTGGTAGGGTAGGTTATCTATCACCAACTTCCTTTGGAAAAGTCACAGATTTTCTTGTTAATTGTGCTGACATGTTTTTAAAACGATTCTTGGAAAAACCATCTGTGCTACCAACTAAACAGTAGTCTTTGAAACTAAAAATACCAGTAGAGCTCGTTTCTATCATATCCTTATTTTAAAACCAAAGATGTTTTCCATCTATTTCAACATAGCATTATGCATCTGATAGCTTACAGGTGCCCACATATGACCAAAATAATTGTTCCTTGGCAACAGTTCAGTGTGTAAGGTAGAAAACTTCTTCCAGTCAGCTCTTTTGCTGTTGATACAGCTTTTAGAGAAATCAATGTATTTTTCACCATATATGTATCAGTTTGGTCATCTGTTACTGACATTTGTGTCTTGTGTTCAGGAGTTAAGTTCATGTGACTGGGAGAATTTTGACCAAATTATGTGCATGTAACTAAATTTTTCAAACTATCTCAAAGAATTTCTCAACCTCAGCAGAGGCTAAGTAGAATACATGGAGAACTTAAATAGTCGTCTTTCTACATACTGAATCCCAAAAAATAACAGTGCAGGTTTCGGGAGACAGAGAACTAGGTATTAATATAATTAGTTGAAATGTATACATTTATATCTGTACATAAACTGTGAGAAATACTTCACATTAAATTTTACAAGTAATTTGGCATGTTCAGTGTTACTTGAGACTTGCTACATTAATTTTTCAACACTTTTAATACCAACCGTAGCTATGCTAAATTTTAAGACAGATGTAATTTATACTCTGATCTTAAATATTATTTCTTTGGCTGTGAACCTGCTGTAATGAAATATGGTAGAGATTATTTGTACTAAATTCTTCTTTTTTTGCAGGTGGTCTCCCAGATAAGAAGTTTGAGGTAGATAAACGAGCCGTGAATCTCGGGGATTTTAATGACATGATGAGAAAGGATCGATCTGGGTTCCGTCCACCTAATTCCAAAGACATGGGATCCACAGATAGTGGGCCTTATTTTGAGAAGGTGAGAGAAATATCTTTAGATAAATTAATATGTTTTATATTAATTATATGAATTAATTATATTAATTATTATATGGATTAATTATTATATTAATTAATATGTTCAAGAGCTTTGTTGTAATTAATATGTATCAATATTAGTGTGTATCAAGATCCCCATTTTTACCCTAGTTCTCCACAGGTGCTAAAAATGGAATTACCCTGAATGAGCTCAGCACTAAAGGGTGTGGGGTAGTTTTATTGGTAGAATAAATATGTGAATAAAATAGGTGTCAGGTGTGCATAGATAAACAAAATTGAGGAGAGAGAGGGTTTTTATTCTAGAATAGACTGGTTTTGATGTAGACAGAAATTCTTCTTTTTTCTTGGAAGGGTAATCTACTGGCAGAAATAAAATTCCTTATAGGTTTCATCCTGCTGGTTCTTCTGGCTACTAACTACAGTCATCTACTGTAAAACAAAATTGGTTGAGATCTAAGTAAATAAAAGTAATCACAGCCTTCTGAATTTTTTTCTTCTTTCATGTCTGGCATCTGTTGGAAACACCCTTTCTAAATTCCACAACCCCTTATGCTGTATGTCCATGTACTGTAAACTTCTGTATGACATCTGTTTCTCTGTGATACCTGTTGTACGTTATGATAGTGTTTCTTTCATATTCTTGCCTATTTAAAACGGAAGCTTTCACTGTTATTATCAAATATTAATTGCTTCACATTATGAATTGGAGAGGGTCCAATAGATTCAGAATGCTCTAGAGCTCTTTTGACTTTTTTTAGATACAGTTTATCACATGTAAAATGGAATACCAATTTGGTTTAAAAATTCTGAAGGCGTGTTAACTGTCTAGGAATCTTTTAACTCCTCCATTTTGGTATAACAAGCCAAAAAGCAGTTTTTGTCAACTCCCTCTGGTGGCATAATTAATAAATTCAATGAGTAAAGCTATTGCGTTTCCTAACAAATTATGCTGGTAGGTGTGTGCTAACATTAGGAATTCATTCAGGATTTGTTTGCTTCTATAGTGGCAATAGCCACTATCAGAACCAATTGTCACAAGAGTTCAAAATGTATTTTTAAAAAGAAAACTCAAGATTATCTCCTTGGACCAAAATCTCAATTGTCAAGTGATCGTTTGAATCAGAAGTTTCGTCCTTGTAACTGCTATTACAGATTAACTTTGCTTCTTCCTAGTCACTCACCGTCCCTCTTTCTCTCCTCTTGCATTCTGTTGCTTCACTAACCAACTCCTGCTGTTGGCTAACTGCTGCTTCAGCTGACTTTGCCTTTCTCCAATCAAGATGGGTGCCTTGGGGATGAGGCTCCCTGCTCTCCCTTCTCCCCTTCTCCCAGCTACAAGCTGTCTCCCTCTGGTTCCACACTATCCAACGTCGGCCTTGGGGCAATCGGCTCAGGGCTCAGTCCCCAAAACTTCGCTGCTAGACAAGTAAGCAGGCCACCTTATAAGATGCATTATTATAAGGCTGTAACCTGGGCTTAATCCTGGTTAGTTGGTTGCTTGTTTTTCTGCTGAATAGATTAAAACTGTTAAATGGAAATTTCAGCTGTCTTTGGCCATTAAGAATCAGTCCACTTTGGTTCCTAGCATCAGAAGATATTCTGGTTTTGTTGGCCTCTTCCTAAATCTCAGTGCAACAGCAGGTAGATGTGCTTTTCAGAAGTCATGAAGTTAGTGGTATCCTTTATTTTAATTGCTGGCTTAAGATCCAGTCAGAGGCTGTTGGTTTGTCTTCTCAAACCCAACACTGGAGTTTTTCAGACTCCACTCAAAGACCTTGTATGTAGAAATAGGCCTGTAAAAAGTTGCAGTAATTTAGCACTGTGCTTGTTCCCTTCTCCCTTCCTCACAGTTCAAAGTAAGGATTGACTTAGTAGCCTTAAAATTCTTGAAGGTAGCAATATTTTTGTGTACAGGGAAATGGTGGAGAAGTAGTTAAGCGATTAACTGCAGTTTGGAAGAATTTCTGGCTATTATGTTTTGCATTATTCTAGAAGAAAATATTTTAGGAATACTAGGAAATGAAAGAATAGTACCTAATTATTGCAGCTGGTCTAGCTTATATAGTCATATGCTTAACATGATGATGTTTCTTTGTGTTGTCTTTCTGTTACTGTGTGACACAGTGTTGAACACCAGATTAAGTCCAAAATTTGCAGGCATGTCATTGATCTCAGTATGCAGAACTCTACAGAGTTATAGAGAGGGCTGAAAGTGTAATGGCAGCTTCAAGGCCTCTCAAAAATTTTAATGTATAGTTGACTCCAGCCGGCACTTCCAGAATAGACTCACTTGTCTTATGGGGATTTTTGTTTGTCTTCCTGCGTGCTGAGGAGCTGCTTGTGAACAAGAAGATAGTTTAAGTGAAGGAGGATGCAGGTGAATGAGGCAATCCATAGTGCTGCCAGTGTAGAAGCAGGAGGAGAGACTTGTGTTTGAGCAGTATTAATGGTAGGAGTATTCGCACAGTATGATGACAGAGTTTATGAAATCCAGGTATATCAGGGAAGGAAAGTTTTCATGAAGGCCTGCACAATCTCAGTTTGGAAGAATGATGGGCTTACATTGGGTGTAGCAATGCTGGCATGGACAGACAGAATGGGGAATGATGGCTGAGGAGTGGAAAATACACTCTTTAGAACCCCAGGTATCTGAGAGTTACAGGCATCCTAAAAGACAGCAGGAAATGGAAAATTCTAAAGATCTTGAAACTGAAAAGACAAATTCATGGCACATAAGGATGCTTTGGAGTATGAGCTTCAGCTTTTTAGAAGCAAGGGAGTGTAACTGTCTCGGTGTAGGAGACTGTTGATAACATTTCTTGTCGCTTTTTTGAAAAACAGTACCAAAAAAAGTCTGCTCAAAAGGCTGAAATTGTGAAACAATAACAAATCGTCTTTTGGTCTTTCTTCATTCATTCAGGTTTATTACAGAAGTTGCTTATGAATCATTAAATACTTCTCATTAAAAAACTCAAACAGCAAATATTCTTGTGTTAGAAAATAAATCACTGAAAGAAAAAAAACCACCACAATTCTTGTTCTCACTTGTAAATTTTCTTCAAATTTAGTGTGAGAAAAGGGGAAAAAAATATCCACTTCTTGAATGTTGAAGTTTTCATGGCAGAAGGAAAATTTTTTATATTATTTTAGAATTCAAATTTCAGTTAATGAAAGGCCTGCAGAGGAAATAGTAGCCTTGTGAGTGATATCTCAGCAATCTACTCAGGAAAAGTACCTGTCTTCTCTAAAATGGGGGACCAAAATTCTTGTTGACACAGTCTTGCCATACTTTTAAAGCCAATGGAATGGAGTTTTAATTTGTTGTTTGTACTCCAAGTTTCCATTTCCCAATACGTAGAGTGCAAAATATTAAAACAATAGATTTGCCATGTTCTGAAGTAAGTAGATAAGCATGACCCTTCAGTGTTAGGGAAGAAACAACCTGCATCTCAAAAATGTAGTATAATGGTTTCAACCCAGGTAGAATATTACTGATTTTAGCCAAATGTCTGTAATTCTAAGGCAACTCTGTTTAAGTCAGTAAATTGGCTCATTGTTATTGATATGTAGTTATTGGCATAGAAATCTATTATCCTGCAAGATTCATCTTCTCACTACTGCTTTAATTTTATAGGGTGGCAATCATGGTTTGTTTGGAAACAGCACAGCACAATCGAGGGGCATGCACACACCAGTGCAGCCACTAAATCCTTCCCCCAATATCCGGGCGCAAGTGCCTCCCCAATTCCTTTCTCCCCAGGTAAGGAATTTATAGCAACTGGTTACTTGTAAAAGTAGAGCTACATCAGATGTGCTTCAGAGCACGTCATTCAGGTTACTTATACACCTATCTTAGTCTCAACTTGATGTTAAGAAATGGAAAAATTAAATAAGGTAAAACTATTAAAATTCATAGTGAAAGTACTTAAAACTCAGTGCAGAAGCATTAGCATTCTATCTTATTCCAAGGCAGTTGATGGTAAATGCTTGCTACCAGTATTTTTAAACCTCAAAAGTGGACTTGGGAATCCTATGTCTTATATAGGCTTTTGCAAAGTATTTTAAAAAGAACAAATAAACGTGAAAGCTTAAAGTGTTTCTGAAGTGTGACAGGTTGCTTAATTTTTTAAGTAGTCTTGTCCTGTGCTTCCTGTCCCCCCCCACCAAGAGAGAGGTTTGATGAAGGGGCTGCATGTTACAGTTACATTGCAGAGCTAAATCTTAAGACCTCAAGGTCTCCAAATGTACAAGTTTACCTTTGGCTTTGGACTTAGTGAACAATTCTTGAGATTCTCTTGAATTGTACTTGTGTAACTCTTAAATAATGCAGGGAGAAATGGGGGGATTCTTCTCCACTTACTCATGTCTTTTAGTATATCTTACTCAGTGTACAAAGAGATTAACTCTTTCTGTGAGGCGCTGTTTCTTCACTCCAGTGACTGCCTGAATGCCTTTCTTTTCCCTTGTCAAGCAGTACATTTTTAATGTGATAATGCAGTACTGTGATTCCTGGTTAGCTGCATATGTATCAGCATTTAAAATTTAAATTTAATGCAGTCTCTAGCACCTGATTGGTTGGGGGAGGAACCTTTGTGTGTGTGTGTCTGCATCTGCACCTGTAATACTGTATACTGTCAATCAAGTGAGGTACTCACTCTGCCCAGGTTATAGATGGTGCATGTTTAAACGTGATGTGTTAATCAATCTGTAATGTCTTTCCCAGAGCACCACTGAAGATTGGTGTCATATTTGTTCCTTTATAGAAATACTTGTACTTCATCATCTTTTCCTAGCAGCAGTGCATTCAGGATATGTAACTGGTTTCCATGCAGGTTTCGGCCTCCATGCTCAAACAGTTTCCCAACAGTGGCTTGAATCCTGCTCTTTTCAATATGGGCCCCCAGCTTTCTCCACAACAGATTGCCATGCTGAGCCAGCTTCCACAGATTCCCCAGTTTCAATTAGTAAGTAGCTAGTAATCTTGTAAAACAAGACTGTTTGCAAATTGGCTGCTGAAAGAGTTTTCTTTTTATGCTTTTTCTAATTCTGTTTTGTTCTACTGATATTATTTTGTACAAGTATTCCCTTTTTGCAATGTGGGGTAATAAAATCCTGCTAGAAGGCAGCAGATATACCAAATAGGCCCATGTAATTATTGTGGATTACAGTTGGTTAGTAATGACTCTAAGCCATGTTTTTGTACAGAAAGAAGTTGTTTGTTGATTTTTAATGAAGTTTTCTTCAGACTTGTAGTCATAGTGATGGTAATAAAGCAGGTACGAGTAATTCTGTTGCACAATATTAAATTAGAAACATTTAACATTTAAGTGAAAGATGTGATATTCTTCTAATGCATTCATTGTCATTTTATATGCGTGAGTGAAATGAGAAACCATTTACCTAAGTTCTGAGCAAAGCGTTTGCTAGTGAATAGCTCCTGGCAATTATATTTCTCTTGATGAGCTCTGTATTTTCGTTCTTCCTACCCCCACTTATCTTGTAGGCTTGTCAACTCCTCCTTCAGCAGCAGCAGCAGCAGCAGCTGTTACAGAGCCAGAGAAAGTTATCTCAAGCTGTGCGACAGCAGCAGGAGCAACAGGTGTGTGGTACTGCTTTTGTCAGTCATGTGAAGTGTGCTGGGGAAATGCAGTCTGCAGTAGAGATTGTGCTGGCTTCAGTAACATCATCTGCTCTCTTCACGTTGCACTTTATGGAAAGCAGGGTCTTTTGATCTCTTCTAGTTCACTGTTTCTTTATGTTTATTGGAATTTATGTTACAGTGTTACACTGAAGAAGCATGCTTTTTTATCCTCTTGCAGATTGCTCGTATGGTGAGTGCCCTCCAGCAGCAGCAGCAGAGGCAGCCTGGCATGAAGCATTCACCATCCCACCCTGTTGGGCCTAAGCCACATTTAGACAGCATGGTACCCAATCCTTTGAATGTGGGTCTCTCAGATTTACAGACCAAAGGGCAGATACCTGGATACGGTTCCGGTGGTAAGTCCTCTATGGAAGGAGGTTTGGTGCATTACCTGCATCTTCCCTGTTACTAATACAGTAATTGTGTTAGTCACTCATGTCTGGGTCCAGAAATGAGTCATTTATGTATAAGCACTAGAGTGAAGGTTACGACAGGTGTCAACTTCAAATCAAATTGCATTATTTTTCATTACATGGAAAGAAGACAAACCTAAGAAGACAGCATATCATGGCATACTGACCTAACACATTTATTTGGAAGATGGCCCTTGAACATACCTATTGCTGTTGTTGATTTTTCTCCCCCACCTTTTTCTTATGATTATAATGACTCCCCGCTTAAAGATACTTAAAAACAAAACAGAAGATGACAGTGGAGTTTTGTTGTTTGTTTCACAGGCTTTGGCTCAAGTGGCATGGATTATGGCATGGTGGGAGGGAAAGAGGCTGGAACAGAATCCCGCTTTAAGCAGTGGACTATGATGGAAGGGCTGCCCTCTGTGGCTTCACAAGATGCCAATATGCACAAAAATGGTGAGAAGGGGAATTTTGGGAATGTCTTTGTAGGATCATGTTGCCAGAGGTGAAATAGTTTAGATGAAACTGTCTTGCCTCACCAGTATGCTTCTTAAATATTTTTGTGTTAATATGTGGTATTGCTGAAGATCCCAACCCTTCCCGAGTGTAAATGTATGTTTTTAATGCTCCAGGTGCAATAGTGCCCCCTGGAAAGGCTCGCGGAGGATCGCCCTACAACCAGTTTGACATAATCCAGGGCGACCCACTCGGCAGCCATGCAGGCCCTGCTGGTGATAGTTGGTTACCTGCCAAATCTCCACCAACAAACAAGATCGGAAGTAAATCCAGCAATGCCAGCTGGCCTCCAGGTATTACATAAGGGCAGGGGTTGTGTCCTCACTTTAAGATAGATGTGCTGGACCTTTCCTCATCATACTTACTTAAATAACCATTGCAAAGAAAGTACTTGTGTGGCTTAGCCTGTCTTGATTTTGAAATTTCTTCCATCTTAAAGTAGAACATAGATGTTGAATTTCCAGTAAAAAGTGCTGGGCTAAATATGAACTAACTGCTGAATTGCCTGAGTAGTGTTTGTTTTTTGTTAGGTGAACTCATATCTTCAATGGTTTTGTGACTTTACATTTACAGAAATTTTCGTGAAAACGTATGTTCATGAAATACACACCACCATCTCCCTTCTGATTCTTTATTTGTGTTGTGTTAGGCTGATACAGTGTTAGAATTATTGAAAGTGTGGAATCAGAAAAAGATATGAAGTAGGGATTTTTTGTGATAGTGGGAGCACCACAATTGTGATTTACCTTTGTTCATGTCGCATAAAGGGTAGAAGAGTGTTGCAATGTTGTGGCTTGGGTGGAAGTCTCTTGCTTTTGGGATGACAGGCTGGTGCGTATTTCTTAAGTTATCTAGTTTCACTGGCAGTACTTTATGTTTCTACTAGAAAACTTTTTAGGAAAAGTACATTTGAATTTGAATACACACATAATTTTCTATATAAAACAGAGCGGTGTCCTTGAAGTTGCACAGATCAATCACCAAAGCTATTCAGCAGATAGTGAGTGCTGTGATTTTTCTCTTGTCTGGAAGACAGTTGCATTCCAGGAGAACATTACTAACTGCGAACTCTCTGCTGTGCATCCCCTCAAGCACAAAAATGTACAAGTCTAGGTACATCTCTTGGGTAGAGCAGTAGTGCAGACCTTGCATCAGAAAGCCTATGAATGAAAATATGTGCCATACACAGTTGCCGGAAATGTAGAAAATGTAGTTGAAGATTTTTACGAGGGAAGCCCTCAGTGTCTGGCTTGAGCAAGAAAATATCTTGTGATGATCTAACAGAGCTAAAGAATTAGTTATCTCAAAAACATCTGCACATACACAAATTTTAACACTGCTCACTGTGTTCTGTACAGGTGTATTTGTGTTACACTTTCTGTCTGGTTGTTAAGCATGGAGCTTTTTGGACTGGAGTTGTTGTTCATAATGCCAGAAACTCGCAAATTGTAATCTTTTACCAGACGTCGCTCACAGACTCATTGTTGCTGAACTTGTTTCCTCAGTCACAATTTCCCTGTATTATATTGAAAAACACAGTACTGCTCTGAGTGTTACAAGAGACACGTGAGGATCAGCTCTGCCGTGTTTCCAAGTTTTGGAGCAGCCGTTTCCTTTGGCAAGGTCCTTGGAGTCAGCACTGTTATGAAAGTGAGAAGCTGGGTAGCTACTCTTTGCCTCTTGTTGATATCTTAGAGCTTCCTAGTGATAGCTGTAGTCTCATTGTCAGCGATAAGTAAATTTTTTTTTGTTGCTGTCTGCCTCACCACTATGAGAGGGTAAGTGAAGTTCACAAATTCTGAACATAAAATTTCACTGAGATCCTCAGTACCATCCCTCATTTCTTGTATGAGTAGCCCAAGATTGTGATTGATCCCTCATGTAACAGATCCTGGGTTCCGGCAGGTGGCATTTATTCAGTTATTGCTGTATTGCTGTTCCACTCTTATGAGATCCATAGGCTGCTGGGACAAGTTACTGTCCCATAACCATCAGCCACTTGAGCTGTCTCATAGCCTAACTTATGGACTTCATTGACAAGGAAAACTGAAATCAAGATCCACCTTATCAATACAACTCCTCAATGAAGAATGAAGACCTAAAATGACTTTGCACTCTAGGTCCTTCTCTGCAAGCTTGTAGATGAGATCCACTGTCAGTTCCTGGCGTGGAGATAGAATTCTTCTTCCCAGTGCTGGAAAAAAAGTTGTTAACAAAAATGAGTTTACAAGAGAAAACGAAGTAGGTGCTTTTTTCCTTTGAATGAAAACAGCATTCACCCTGACTTAGACCTTTCGCATTTTCCTCCTAAATGCCATCTGCCACAGAAATTCTGCCGTTCAAGAGAGCAGGATTGTTCAGCACAAAGATAAATGAAGTGGTGCCCAATCAAACTGATATCACAGCTGGAGGTGAGAGCAAGTTTTGCTGCATTGGTGAGAACTATGTCGTTTGGTTATGTTGCACAGACTTGCATACTTAGGTAATACTTAGACTGTAGTTCTTCCCTTCAAGTTCAGCCATACTTCAAGCAAACTGGCCTGGATATGTCTGTCGTGTTTTTCACAATAATCTTATGCTTGAACTTTTTGAGACAACCTTTCAGATATCAGTGAAGAGATGCATATCATGTCTTCTTTACTGCCTAGAAATAAAAGAGCATGTCTGTAGACAAGAGTTGGTGAATGTGCATGATAATAATGATGAACCCCAAAGGAGAGTTTGGAAATTTGTCTGCGTGCTGAAGTTCAAGGAAATGCTTTTCCAGATCAGGGTTACATTGATGCGTGAATGTGTTCATAAAAAATAATAACCCTGGTCCTTGGAGCCTTGTTTGTGTATTTCTTAACCTTTTGATTAGAGCTTTCTGTGCACTTAATTTTCAGTCTCACCAATGCCAAGAATCTGTACAGATAGAAGAACTTGTTTGGAGGAAAAAAAAAAAGGAAGTCCGAGTCTAATTACCAGGTTCTAACCTGTGTTTGTGGATTCTTTGTCTCAGAACAGAGAAGATATTTTGAGTAGACCCAAGAGCTGTATTGCTTCTTCCTTAACAAAAGGGAGGTCCTGCTTGTCAGGGCATGGCAGTATTTTGGTAGTAGCTGAGCAGAGTCCTTCCATGATGCAGTGCTGACTGCTCATAGTGGATTATTTGGTTGAGTTACTAAAGATTGGAAAATGTAACTGATTTTAATAAAATCATAAAGGCGATGAATGAGATAAATGCAGAATTGTTATTCTGTGACTCCTGCAGTGCTAGAACCATGGTGCAAATGCAGGAGTTAAGAGGATATAAATTTTAAATAGATGGGAGCTTTTTTTCCATCAGTAGTGGTGAACTTTGGGGTTGTGTTGCTCTCACAGTTTCCTGAGATACGTGATACTAGCCAGTTGAAACAGTGATTGGATAAATTGATAGAAAAAGAGTTTCACAGGCTGGTGCTGGCAGATAGTGGATGTTTCTGCTATCTAAGTTAGGACAGTTGTAGACATTGGGAGAGTGTGACGCCTGCAGTCCACTGACAGTGGCCAGGTTTGTGTTCTGTCCCTTAGTGGTATTTCTCCTACTGCTGTTGGCAAAATACTGGACTAGATAGACCAGAGTTCTGACCCAATGGGGCATTTCTTTTGTCTTCTCTCAGATTCTCCCATGCATTATCACAGTCTAATACTACACTTGCTATGGCAATAGTTTGAACCAGTAGTATATTTTCTTCTGTGTTTGTCTCTGAAAGTCATAGTCTTGATTATACTTCTTCATTACAAAGCTCACTGAAATGAACTCTTCCATGCCAGATTCATCCTACATTGCTTCATTTTAGAGAATGCATCTTGGATCCCACTTTTAATAATGGATCTTTAATTACATTCAAATATTCTATTATTAATTATTTCAGAAATTTGGGTTGGGAATTCTGTATTCTGGACTTGTATCTGCAAGGGATGAATCTGCCACCTTTGCAATATTCTCACACTTACATGAATTCTCACATAATATATGAAGCTTCTTGTTTTTGTATTTGTCAGTTCTACTTTTGCACCACTGCTTCCAGAACTTCCAGAACACAGCACTTTGTTCACTGAAGGAACCAAGTTACTGTTCTTTCTTACATTAACCAGGGTCTTTGTGTGTTCATATTTAATAAAATTCATCCTCTTGTCTTAATATTCTGGCATGCCTGGAGCTATAGTTGAAACTAAAGCATGATAGTATCTCCCATCTCATTGTGACGCATGAAAAACCTTAATAAGTATATACATTACTTTACCACCTCAGTATTGATAGATAATGTGTAAAGTGTGTGTGTACATACAGTGTGGTGTGTCAAATGTGTTTCTGAACTCCTAAGGTAGGTAGCCTTTCTTTGAGAAAGACTTATGCACACACGAAGTATGTGTACAGAATCTAATCTTACATATCTTATGTGGAATTCATTACAACTATTGAAACATCATCTGAATGTAGCAAAGCAGAAGCACTTAAAGGGATACTGGATGCCCTTGTACCACTTTTTTTATTGTGTAGACTTGTTCGTATGACACCAGAGCTAGTGCTGTGGGAGGAACTATGAAATAGATCACGATTCTAATATGTCATCTTTTTTTTTTGCTACTGAGGAACAGTGTAGAAGACAACTGTTTACCCTCCTGACATTCTTCTGCAATTATTTCTAGTAAATAACATTTCCCTGATTGCATCTGATTCCTTTTTTCTCTTCTATCGCAGAGTTCCAACCAGGAGTGCCATGGAAAGGTATACAAAACATTGACCCTGAATCTGACCCCTATGTGACCCCTGGAAGTGTGCTGGGGGGGACAGCCACATCTCCCATTGTAGATACTGACCACCAACTTCTGCGGGACAACACCACAGGTAAAACAGTGACCACCTGGTCCCTGGTGATTATCAAAGTCTCTCTGGTACTCGAGGTTTTGTGATGTTGTGGTCGCAGCAGGCCAACAGTCTGTTGCATTTGCCTGAGAAGGAAGCTGTGTGCCTTTGCATGGGAGCACCTGAAAGTTGATACACTCATGGTTCTCTTGAGGCTTAATGGTGTTACAGAAGCTCTGTGAACTTGGTCTCCTTTTTCTCTCTCCCTTTTTCTCTGACAGGGTCTAATTCTTCCCTCAACACCTCGCTGCCTTCACCTGGTGCCTGGCCCTACAGTGCCTCTGACAATTCCTTCACCAACGTTCATAGCACTTCAGGTATGTGGGCTTTGAAACTCACCCAGGCAAAGCATTTTTCATTTATCATTAGTTCATTGTTGTTCCACTTTGTAGTGTTTAGTCCATCATGTGTAGCAGGGACTTAGGAAGACAAACACCATAACTCTGAGCATACCCCCCTCCTTCCTTTTCCCCCCACCCTTTAAATGCTGAGTATGACTCCATATGGTATGGAATATCTCTTTGCACAGTTGGGGTCAGCTGTCCTGGCTGTGTTTCCTCCCAACTTCTTGTGCACACTCATCCCTCCTGCTGGTGGGAAGATATGAGTAACAGAAACATTCTTGATGCTGTGGAAGTACTGCTTGGCAATATAACTGAATCATCTGTATTATCCATCCTGTTCCCAGCACAAATCCAAAACACAGCCCCATACCAGGTACTATGAAGAAAATGGACTCTACCCCAGCCAAAACCAGCATATTATGCAAGTTAAAAAATAGAGTAGGAAGCAGCAGATGCAAAAGGAGAGATAAAACAGTACATGTACAATCTGTTGACATGTCATAATTGTTAAAATATGACCTGCTTGTGTATGTATTAGTAAAGATGAGTGATTTTATTTATTTTAACTTCAGGACATGGGAGTGCTGTGAAGGGAATGTTTTTGCCTTGCATTTTATAGCACTCATCATTCCCTGAAATCACAGTAAGGACATTTGGTCCTCTGGCTTTTAATGGTTGGCCTGTAAATATAAACTTAAATACATGTCGTAGATCCTTCATAAGAAGGTCTCCACAGCTTTCTGGTAAAAAAACTGTTTCTTCACACGCTTTACGGTAAAACGCTGGAAATACTTGCTCCACAGGAACCATTTGGATTTTAAGCTTCTGCAAATGTCAGAGTTTTTTTCTTGAAGACATCATTGTCTTGACAATTACTTAAAAATGAAGATTTTTGTAAAAATAGCAGAGGTGATAAACAGATCTGCGAGCTACATCTGGCCCAAACTTTAGTTTTTTTCCTTGTACTGAATAAAAGCTATGTTCAGGTGTTACCTCAGCATCTTCACTAAATATGTTGAAAATAATCTTTAGTCCTTAAGAAAAACTGAGTTCCTGCCACCAGTTTGTGTGCTGACTTTGGTTTGAAGTAGTGTATGCAGCATTCTAGTGACATAGAAGGTTCCTCTGTTACAGCCTGAGAAATAAAATTGAAGTTGTAGTCAAATTGAGGAAATTAGACCACTACTGGATACCAATTTCTGTTCATCTGCTAGACAGAAGTGTTTTACACTCAGAAAGCCAATCATCTGAACTGGGATTTTAGAATTCTCCTGTCTGTAAAGCAGAGTCTAGTGAATACAGGTTTTTAAGCACTTCCACACACTTTCAGAGGTTAGCGCTTGAAACCTGCTTGCTACTGACCGTTTCTGTGTCATGGAAATACAGAGATACAGCTGTAAATTGAAGCATGCTTATACATGTTGAAAGCCTTATGGTCTTAGTTTCCAGATGTGTTGTTTTATGGTACCCTGGCATATCATAAATCTGTGTTTTTTCACTTTGTTTGAAATTACATTCACCACCGTCTGCTGGTAACTAAAATTAAATGTACATATTTGCATACACTTCCATGAGAGTTATGATTAAGATAATGCCTGACACAGCCTTTTTCCCCACATTGCCATGTCTGTGTTGGCTCATTCTCAGTGCAGAACAATGAGTAATTTTCAAGAAATTTTGACTATTGAAATGTTCCTTGGTGTCAGAAGTTGTGGGGGAATTTGCAGTCTGCCTTTTTTTAAAAACTAGTTTAGGCAGAGCTCACAAATATTCATAACCAATAGTGGTGTTTTGGGGAGCACTTTTATTTTTCTCTTTTATTGCATTTTTTTGTAAAGAGTTCTTGAAGTGTGTTAAGGATATCCTCTATAGGTCTCCTAATAGGCACCTACCTATTAGTAATACTTTCTAGTATAAAAATGTACTATCAAGATTGTTTAAAAGTCAAGCTTTCACACAGCTAAGCAGCCTTCTTTTTCTGTTACTGCTGTGTTAACATTGTGTGAGATTTGTGATTCACGAGTGAGCTTTGATCTTATAGGGAAGATATCTTTAGGAGGCAACATTGGCTTAGTAGACCAAGTACAGTAAGTACTCCATTCAGTTCTCTGCAGGATTTTTTACTTGAAGGCGATTCAGTTTCATTAAAGGTCAATAATGCCCAAACTTTTAAGAAATTCTCAAGTTCTGAGATGAAATGTACTGTGGACATAAAAATTGCTGTTCATCTAATTAATGATAAACTGCAATCAGCTACATTATCATAAATGATCTAGGTATATTACTTCTTTTTTTGTCAGCATATATAAAATAAGCAAATATTAACTTTTATGTTGTATGGGTTTTTTTTTGGTCTGATGACTATTGTATGGTTCTGTGTTTCATGCTTGTCTCCAATATAAGTGCAGTCAAAGGACTTGCTGTGATAGGACAGGTACTTACTCTCACAAGTTTCTCTAATATGTACAATTTCTTTAATCTTCTAGCAAAATTCAGTGATTACAAATCAACATGGTCCCCAGATCCCATAGGACACAATCCCACTCATCTCTCCAACAAGATGTGGAAAAACCATATTTCCTCAAGGAACACTACAGGGCTGCCCCGCCCACCTCCTGGCCTGACCAACCCCAAACCATCATCTCCATGGAACAGCACAGCACCCCGATCGGTCAGGGGCTGGGGGGCACAGGACTCAAGGCTTGGCTCTGGTGAGAACAATCAACTGGTAGCACCACTAAGCAGACCTGAGCAGTATATGTTTTAGAGCACCAGTGGTTTGGAGGAAAGAAAGTTGCAGTTATCTAGTAGTAGAGAGTTCCTTCTTGAAAATGGAAATTTGCTGTCAGTAACTGGGGCAGGTGGGGTTTGGAATCTCAGGTCCTGCTGCAGGGAATGAGTGAAGAAGGGCTGAGAGCTGCCAGAGGAAATGACCTGCTACAAAAACCAGCTTTCAAGACTAGATGCTTGCTGGGTGTGAAAAACTTCTCAAAGATAAACTCTAATAAAATGAATCTTGATGTGAACTGTGAGGAAATATGTGGTTTTGTTTTTAGGACTGAAGATTGGACTTCCATGTTTTAACAGGGCTGATAATGCTGATTTTTTTCTTAAAGACCTAACTGTAAAGAAAGATGGTTTTTCTTTGTATCACATCTGTCTTGATTGCTGTGTCTTTTAATTTGCAGCATCTACTTGGAGTGATGGTGGCTCAGTTCGTCCTAGCTACTGGCTGGTTCTTCACAATCTCACTCCACAGGTATTTTCTGTGGTTGTTTCTGGGAAATTGTTTTAGCAAGGATTTGTGAATTCTTCAGTTATTTCTTTTTGAATAAAGTCTGACAAAATCAGATTTGTCAGCATATGTAACATATTTCTACTAAACTGAGGTGCAGTCTGACTGGTTTTTCTATTGTAATCTCTTCAGCTAATTTTAAGATGTTCAGGTTTTCTGTATGATTGTTAAACATTACTTAAGAATGATGAAAAATAATTTTAACAGAGATTTTTTTTTAGAAGTGAGGGTAAACTTCATTACTGTGATGTGGAATGGTTTGTAGCTGTTCTTTGGGATGTTGTCAGTAATAAATTTGATGTAACTGCCAGTTTTCACTTTAGTGTTTCCATAGTGAAACCACAGAATTTTTCCAGCACTCCTGCCAAAACCAGTCTAGTTAAGTTACTTCTGCAAGTGTTCTCAAAGCTTGCTGCCATTCAGAATGAATTCTATGGAGATCCTGGTTTCAGCATTCCCAATTAGTCCTGTATTCAAGGACTAGGAAAAGCCTATATGATTATCAGCAGCACTCTGAGGCTTAGACAGAGAGTCCCCTGTTCAACAGGATAATTTACCATGCTTCTACAGTCTACAAAAAATGTGAAAGGAAAAGCTGAGGTCTCCTTCATATCACCCAGAATGGTAAACTGTGCTCCTTTTGTAGAAGACTGTTCACCTTGATGAAGGAAGAAGTGGTGTGAGGAAAGAGCAGAGTTCTAAGTCTGGGTTGTGTAAAATACTTAAATGCTGCTTTAGGAATTATTTAATGGAAGAAGAATATATTTTGGAGGCATTTAACTTAGTAGGAAAGAGAAACAGATCGTAATTGTCTTATTATGAATTCTCTGTTTATTGTGGATCAGTACACTAGAGAAGTGTAAAGGTTCAGATGGATTCATAGACTCACAGAATAGTTAGGTTTGGAGGGAACAATATGTTCATTTCAAGGTTCTCTTGTTTTGACTTTGACCATATTTGTACCACCACACAATTTCCTTTCCCCTCATTTGAAGCTGTATTATAAAATAGGTGTGAAAGAAGGAAGAAAGTAGCACTTCCTTAAGTATTTGCACATACAGATCCCATTCATATGTCCCATGTTCCTGTGGTACACCAGGATTGGAATCTGTCTATACAGAACACCTGGAAGAACAGCTGTTACTGGAAGTAAGTAACAAGCTGTTCCTGCTGCAGAAGGAATGTAGGCAACAGCTGCTGTGAAAACATTCATTGAGAGGGAATGGACATTGGTGGGTTTGGCAGCAAAATCACTGACTCCTTCTGTCACTGTTTCAATGAACCACAAAGACAAAGAAGCATCAAAACAAATTTTCAAAAATTTTATTGTAGAGATATTTCCATTTTGCAAAAGCCTTTTAAATACTAGTTTATCTAAATTCTGCTGAAATCAGAGAGCTGGAGACAAAGACATTCTAGTTCCTTTGGTACAAATTCTGATGTTTGAAGATGGTGAGAAGTACAAGTTGTATATAATTACTGGAAAAGCTGTCAGTGTAAGGATAGTGACAGTGTAAAAAACTCAGTGATAAGAGGGAAAACTGGACTCAAGCTGTAAGCGAACAGGAACGATAACTCAGATTATTCCATACTAAAGCAAACTCCATGTAATTGTGAGAAGTCAAGACGTACCAGTTCCTGTTTGAAAATAACTTCTGTCACCTTTGCTTACTTCCCACTGCTTTCATCTATGTTTCTTTCTGAGAGCAGAATGTCTTTCAATGATTGTGACAAAGTCAGGATTGAAGTATGTTTGGAGAAATAATTACAAACATCTGTTAAGTGTAAATTTGTTGTAAAACCTGGCTGTTCTTCCTCAGATTGATGGGTCAACTTTGAGGACGATCTGCATGCAGCATGGCCCACTGCTGACATTCCATCTGAACCTGACCCAGGGCACCGCCCTCATCCGATATAACACCAAACAGGAGGCAGCCAAGGCCCAGACTGCACTGCACATGTAAGCAAGGTTTTGGCACAGAAGTCTTCAGGGGTGTGAGATTGATGGTGTAAGCCCCTAAACTCAGTGAAATCTTTTGAGTTATACTTATCTCCTTAATTCCAAAAGCTTTTAACCTGGTCTTCATCTGTTTTGTTTGAAAGGTGATATATGTGCATTTACTTATATGGTATAGGCACTTTTATTGCTCTTGGTGTTAATGTTCAGGACGTTAGTTTAAATTTATAAAGATTTTGTTCAGGCATAACTGAATGTTGGGGCAAGGGGGCTGGGGTGGTTTTGTTTTGTTTTTTCCTTGTATAAAATGGAAGTTCTTGTGTTTTGAGTGAGTTTCACTGTCGAAAACAGCTGAAGTTTTCCATGTCCACTCCATTGTAGCAATGTAGCTGATACCCCCTTTGGTTTGGGCACCTATTAGTGTTGTTCCGGTGCTTTCTGAATCTCTTGCCTTTACCTTTTGGCTCTAACTTTTTTTTTTTCATATGTGTACCTTGCCCTGTAGGTGTGTGTTGGGAAACACTACCATCCTGGCTGAGTTTGCTACAGATGAAGAGGTTAGTCGCTTTTTGGCACAAGCTCAGCCCCCTACACCTGCAGCAACCCCGAGTGCACCTGCAGCGGGCTGGCAATCCCTGGAGACAGGACAGAACCAGACAGATCCAGTTGGACCTGCTTTGAATCTCTTTGGTGGGTCAACAGGGCTTGGGCAGTGGAGCAGTGGTGGCAGCAGCGGCAGCAGTGGGGGTGATCTCACTGGCGCTTCATTGTGGGGCCCGCCAAACTATTCTTCAAGCTTATGGGGGGTCCCAAGTGTAGAGGATCCACACAGAATGGGCAGCCCTGCTCCCTTACTACCTGGAGACCTTCTGGGAGGAGGGTCGGATTCAATCTGAACTTAGAACTTTCAACTCTGACCTCGTGACCTTTTTTGGAACAGCAGCAGCACTAACTTGACCTTTTTCGGTTTTTTCAACTTGCAATAAATACATTTATAAAAGGAAAAAAGAAAACGGAGAAAGAAAAAAAGGTGGGTCATTGACAGACTGTCTGAGCACATAGTTGCCTCCCTTATATAACTTCAGTTTTTTCGTTTGGAATATGAATCCAAAAAGAGAACATATCACTCTTGAAATACTTGAATCGTGAACGCCAACTTAGAAAGACAATGTGAAGCAAGTACACATACCATTTAAATTTAAACAGAAAAAATTAAAAAAATTAGTTTCTAGTTTTTCACTTTTTCATGTTATACAGAAGTTGTTGCTAAGAAACATATATACTGAAAAAATAGCTTTTTAACTTTGTTTGCACTGGGTGTGTTTCCGTCCTTAGGTCTACCATGTTGGGTTGGGGAGGGGTTCAAAAGAATAAGGGGAGGGAGGGAAAGACTTGACGGAGCCTCACTTTAAAAACAAAAAAAAAATAAAACTAGAAAAAAAAATTAAAAATTAAAAACCCACAAAAAAAACAAAACAGAAAAAACAAACAAAACAAAAAAACCAACACTTTGTGATTGGCTGGTTGACAAGTACCAGTGTGTTCTGGCACATGTAACTGCCCACGTGTGCTTGTTTCTGTGTGAGTGCGTGTGCACATGTTTGTGTGTGTGCATTTTTTTCTCTATATATATAATCTTGAAACGCTGCATTGCTGATGGTCTACGGGCTGGCTGGCCATCTGCATGTCTTGATTCTGAAAGCAAGACAGGCATGGTGGAGTCCCTGTGGCTGAAGCGAAATCCAGTTGGGCTGGATTAAAATTTGTCAATAGGTTTTTTTAAATTCATTTTAGTAGGGTGCTATCTCAAATCTGCAGATCATACAGAGTGGATAGTTGCTTCCTAGCCCTTGTTCTAACCCTGTGGTAGAGCGGAACACTGCCATATCCAGAGGATTTGGTGAGAGGGGAGACAATGTTGTCTTTTGAGTAACAGTATCTTTATTTAGTCTGCATGTGGGGTATTTGTACTGAATGAACCCTAGAGTGTTTGTTATATAATGCAAGCCATTTTTTTCTTCCAACAAGGGAAAAAGAGGAGGCAAGAAGACATTGCCATTTTTTGTGCAGATAGACAAATGTTCTTTTTCAGTCTCTTGCAAGCTTCAGTACCTTTAAAAAAAGGTGTGTGTTTCGTTTCTCCCCCAAACCTGAATAAGCACCTGTACTCATTCTAGAGGAATCCATCAAAAGCTTGAAAATCCAGCCCAACCAAATTAGCCTTTTAGTTGATCTACTGCTTCTGTTAAAACTGACAAAAAACTAAATGGTGTCAGCAAAGTGCCGACCAGCCTGCCTCATCTCCTGAAAGCACATGCAGCTAACTCCTTCCTGCGTCCTTCATGGTGAGCGTTACCTGTGCCAGGCCTCGGTGTCATTACAGCACCAGACCATCACTGACAGAAACGTTTACTTACGAATGTTCTTAAACCAGTGTGTACTTCAAAGGTTTCCTTTTGTTTCTCTGTGTTGTGTTTTTTCCTGTGTACGTGGTTTTGCTTAGGGAGGTATATAACTAGCAAAGACTTTTTTTTTTAAAGAAGTATTGCACCTTTTTGTTTTTTGTTTTTACTTTTTTCTGTACTGTTGCTTTTTAATTTCTGTATTTAAGGAAAGGTTTGGGGTTTTTTTAGCATCAGTGTAGTAGTACTCTGGGCAGGATAGGGGTGACCTGTAATCCACAGTGATAGCCAGTGTGTGCGTGCGTGTGTGCGCTGGGAACAAAACTTTTAAGACCTGTTGTTGTGAAAAGAGTTGTAGTAGACTTGAAGGAACATCCCTTGACACGAAGCAGGAAGTCTTTTGTGGGGGTGGGGCCAGGGGAAGAGGGAAGAGAGATGCCGGTACTTTTTCCGTAAGTGCTAGGACTTCCGTGTGGCATTGTCCAGCTGTGATACTGTGTAACAAAGTGCCGACCTCCTGTATCAGCACATACCTGTCCATTCCAGCCCCCAGAGGGAGCAGTGCTTTATCACCTGGCAGAGGGGGGCAGGTAGGGGAGTCTGTTTCTTCAGCGTTTTCATTGAAGAATATAACCATGTCTAATGCATTTGACTCATGAGTTTGATGGACAGAAGCAAAAACAGATGCAAGTTATGGTGGGGGGGAGGTTGGTGCACGTGTGTGTGTGTGTGTGTGTGTGTATGCCTGTGTGCTGGGGGTGGGAGGGAAGGGCTAGGGAATTACATGGCTGTTTATTTAATTTGCCCTTTCTGTGTAAACCCAATGTCACAAGGAAGACTGACTGAGGGAAATGCTGCATATACACATGCCTGTAGATTTGTATGCAAAGTGTTATGTGGTAAAAAAGTATGAGTAGGTTTGTGTTTGCTTAGTAAACTGGAGTGTGCAGCAGACTCTGGCCCCTTTGGAAAATACTTTTCTATCATGTCTCCTCCATCTATCCCACCATGCATAAAGAAACAAAATGCTCTCTTTCAGCTCCTGCTAGCTGATTAGTGACCCTCGCGTGCAGGCATCTGTACAGCTTTGTTTCTGCTCAAAGACCAAGTGCATCCGGACACACAGAGCAGGTTCTTACAAGTCCTGTGCCAGCAGTACTTCCTAGTGAAGCGCCTTTGGCCTGAGCAAGCCAGTATCTGTTCTGTCACATGATTTGCTATACATGCTGGTTCATTGCTGTGTTCCACCCTCACTTCTCTCTCCCAACCTGCCCTAAGGTCCCTTTTCCTGCACTTTGGGCTAGTTGAGTTCATTGCGATACTACGGTGAAAGCCGGGTGCTAGACCCCCTCTTGTTTACAAGACATAATGAGGGATTTGAAATATTTAAAAAGAAAAGCTAAATTGTTCTTCCATTGTAAGCTTAAAGGGAAAAAATTAAAATGTACAAAAAAAAAAAAAAAAAAAAAAAGACCAAAAAGTGCATATATATATTTTAGATGAAGACTAACTCTGGGAGCATTTAACAGTGTTTTTGTTTTTATTTTAACATTTTATTTTCCTGCTTTAAATTTGCAAGCATTCTCAGGAATTCTAGGGTAGGAAGCCAGTTTTTTGAAGATGGTTTATTTAACCTTATCCTAGATAGATGGCTGTTTCTTGTTGATAAACTTTTACAAGTTCCTGAATCTTCAAAATGTTTGAAAGTTTTTACTTTAAAATAAAAATGCTAAAAAAAACATAAAAAGAAAAAGAAAAAAAGAAAAAATCTCCAAATGTTACTGTCAAGCGAGGGATCAAGAATTTTAAAGACTTTCTAAATTAAGATACATTAAGAACTTCTCAATATCAGCAACAGGAATTCATTGCAATCTTAAACAATTTGTGGGAGAAGGGTTGTCATTTATTGTGCTTTATTACTCATGCAGACGTGTGCAGTTGCATGGAGAAGAGAAGTGTGTGAATGGAAACTTACTATTCCCTCTCGATTGAAACTAAACAAAAATATTCTTCCAAGCACCTTTTTTTAAGCAGAGTGAAAGTATAAACCTTATTAAAATGCAGTAGAGTTTAACTGAAAGAATCCTCAGTTAGGACGACTAGCAGGAAATACACGATGGTGCTTCTTTGAACCACTTCTGAGCAGTGCTAAAGAAAACCAGTGCTGACAGAATACTCAATAATGAAGTAGTTCTCTTAACCTGCCTTTTTCAGTACAGAAAAAAAGAATATGGAAAAACTCCACAAAAATGTACATTGGAAATCGACTTTCCTGTGTTCAGCTATTTGGTCAGTTTAATTCCACACTTGGAGATTTGCTGTTTTGCTTTTCTTCATCCACCCCATCTCCCAGTCTTTGTTTCATTTTATATGAGGGAAATAGCTGTTAAACTCCTCTGTTCACCCTGTTGCTGCTGGCTGTCAGGGCTTACAGTCTTGAACTTAGAGTTCGGTGTTGGGATGGCCGACTTCTGCCTCCCAGCTCTAGGGGTCAGGGGCTTTACTCCGCCTGAAACGGCTCGGCTCAAACCACAAAAACCGCGCTAGTGCCTTGTTACATGCACCCACATGCCCTACAGGAGGGGAGGGGAGGGAAGATGAGGCAAAGTGAGGCAGTGTAGCCACTTCATGGAAATAGATGTGCCCATTCTTAAGGGTAGAAAAGCATGCCACGTGAGCAAGTCGTGCAATGAGTTACTTAATAGTAGTTGAGATAAGTTGTTATTAATAAATCAGATGCCAAATTCTTTCTCATAGCAGTTGCCCAGTGTTTTTATGTTGTGCTGCGTGTGCATGTGAGTCTGTTGAGAATAATGCATCAGTAGTAATAATAATGTGCTTTAAAAATCCTGTTGTGGGCCAGTAGAAGGAGGGTTTACTTAGGAAGTTTAGGATTTTATTTTGGTTTTTTTAATGAGGGAATATGAGTACTTTGCCAGAAGCTGTTTTATCAAATTAACAGTGTCCTAAAAGAGAGGAAACTGTAGCATTTAGTCAAAAAAGCCGACAGACTTTATATTCACTTGGAAGTGGATTGTGCCTGACTGCTGAAGGGTTGACAGTCTAAAGTTTTAGCTGTCTGCTGGGTCCAAACCTATTGTAGTACAACAGTCTGTTTCTCATTTCCTGAATGTGCATCCTATAAGTGTTAGTGACTGTCTCCTCAATGACAGTTTCTCTGCATTGTCAAAGTAACAATCTATTTTCCAACTACAGTAGACAGATCTATGGCTTAGTCATGGCGCTCCCAACCATTGCAAGCGATGTCTGAGAATTGTGCTAACCCGACTCAACTGCTGGGGACACCTGTTGCTTAATTTTGTAAAAATTCTGCTACCATTGGAACACCTAACACTGAAAAGTCAGCAGGAATTGATGTTAGGGTATTTCTGGGCTTTTACAAAACTGTTCCCGGGAGGGAGTCATTTGGCAGCATCTTGTTTAAATATATTCGCAAGGTAGGGAAAAGATGCTGGGGACAGCACATCTTGGAGTAGACTAAGGGCATCTCTTTCCAGATAAAAATCCAACCACTTTGCTTACCCTACCTTGCACTGTCTGTCAAGCTGAGAGCTTTTTATCTGTTTGACAGTTCTTTGCTCTATTTGAGGATTTTATTTTAGCAGTGACAGCAGAGTCTAGCAAGCAAAACAAAGTGTGGTACAGCTCAGAAACCTGTGTTTAGACTTCCAACATTTACTTTGGAATACTTGCCATCTTTTCCCAGTGTTTTTATGTTTCTACCTGGATACTTGCAGAGCAGTCTTGAGAGCGGGGTTTTTGTTGCTTTGGGGTTTTTTTTACAGTCCCAGGGTGTCAGGTTTTTCTTTTTTTTTTTTTTTTATTGGGCTTCACATTAAGTGACTTTTGTAATGAGTAAGAATGTTAAGCCAAGTATGTTTTTACCTCTGCTATATAAACAGGTTTTCAAAAAACTGGGTGGGATAACCACCTCAAAGATTAAATAACAACTAAACATTTATATTAAGTTGGCCTCTTATTCCTTTTTTTACCATGAAATTCCTAAGCATTTATTCCTAGAACTTTTGCCCTATTTTTTCTTCCTGAAAATGCTGCCACACCTTCCACTGTGTCCTAATAGTGCATCCAAATAGTACTGTAGTTTTTTGGGGGAAAATTTTGATTAGGTTGAGTTTTTTGCTTCATTCTTTATTATGTTTAATTTCTTAAGTTTCTGATTCTGTTTGTGCATATTGTTTTCCTATTGACTTTAAGAGGGGCACTGTTTGTATATCTGATGTACCCAAATTTGACCAAGCCTGGTCAAGGAAATCAGCTGGATCAGGGTTAATGTAGCAGATGAGGACCTTTTGTGTTTCCAGTGTGTGTTGCATATATTGCCTTCACTGTAAATCATGTAACCTTATTATCCAGGTTCTCAAGTGGATTGAAATGCAGGTTTTGTGCAGGCTGGTTAACATCTCAGGGTAGTAGTTCTGATTGAGTAGAAGGTAGGGTTTTTTTCTCTGAAGATGTAAAGTTCCCTTAACAGAAGCCGCTTTCTTAATTGTAAATATGCATGCATGCTTTGTGGGCAGGAAAGTAATACCAGGACAACTACGTTGAAATTAATTTTTAAAAATACCCCCAATAAACAATTGCTGTTGAAGTGCAACTTTGGCCCTGAATCTGAAGCAACATATGCAGAATCTGTTGGTTTGTCTAAATTGATTTTGCACACAGTATCATTTCAGTTCTGTAGTTTATTTGCCGCTGTCTCGCAGTTTTAGGAACTGATACTGTTGGATCATATCGGTCATTCCCACTGTGATCAAAATACAAATATCTAAAACCCAACTCTTTCTTCCCCTTTACCTCCAGTACTAGGCCTCCACCTGCAGCAGAAGGATGTTAACAGTAATGGGGAGAAATAAGTGAAGTTTCTCATGTAGATAGAGTCAGTACTCCCTGTTGTCCTGAATTCACATCCAAACCTAAAACACAAAGCGGCAATTAGGCTGTAGCCTGTCGGTTGGGCTGAATGACAGGAGCCAAGCTGGAGATTTTTAGCAGCCTTGCTAGTCGATGTCCCTCACAATGTTTTGCATAAGTGTCTCATCACTGTAAATACCAGTGTTGCTGAATTTTACCAAAGTTCCCTTGCAGTAGATAATAGGAAACAGATCCATTTTGTAGTGACTCACCAAGCAGAGCTTTGCCTACAGTAGACTTTAAGGGTCTGTCTACATTGCTGTTAAAACTGAGTTAGGGTCCTGTTTAAAATTATAGCGCTCTATTTTGTGGTGTTATGTGACTTTAAACTTTGTGATGTAGTAACTATAGCTTCTGATCCTTGTATGAAAAGTGATTTAAGGTTTCATCTGTGCTACAAAAAGCGCCACAGCTCCTCGTGGGTTGGAGCCTACTTTTAAAATTTGTCAGGCCACAGTAGACACAGTTTCATCAGTAGCATGCAGCAGACAACATCTGTTTGCTTCCACAGTTTGCCTGCATGATGCTTTTCATCGAGCTGTGCAGGAAAGCTTTTCTCTAGAAGTCTCCCAGAGTCCTAGCAAGCTTCTCGCAAATCAAGTGCCCTCTGCAAAAGAGCCATTTCTACCCTGTATGTGTAATAGTTGGGACTGGTGATATTCAGCAGTGTTAGGGTTCCTGTAAACTTCGTAGTGAGAAAGGGAGTTTTTTGACTTGACTCTGACAGCCTTTCTGTAAAGTAATACAGAGCACTCCAGAGGAAAAGAGCAAAAAAAGGGAAGAATGCATTGTTCCAGCCATCGTTAAGTATTTTAGCAGCAAACATTTTTGACTGTGGGGGACAGAGGTGAAGAGACTGGAGAATTTTGCATGAGTGCACAATACAAGGAGGCCGTGTTCGGCAAGAAATGTTTCCTTGGGCACTAAATGCCTCTTCTTGGCTATTGGTGTGTGTTGTTACATTCGCAGAACTAACTTCCTCATTTTTTTATGTTGGTTTTTATTAATTGAGACAAAGTGGAAGCTCCTCCTCTTCAGATGAAACACAACCAACCATAAGTGGTCATTTTCTTCATCATTTACCGTTGAGCAGGTTGCACAGCTTGTTAGAATAGTTTTTTTAGTGACATGGTTATGATATTATGTGCTTTCTTTCCCCTCCCTCTCCCTGCCAGATCTGGCTTACCCTGTCTATATAAGGCGCTGTGTGGGTTTTTTTGTTTTGTTTTGGGGACATGTGGAGAAGAAGCAAAATGAAGTGAAAATGCAAGCCAAGGTAGAACAGCCTTACTTTAGAGGGTAGCCTTACAACAGAGCTTTATAGTGAGTGTGCTGTATTCCAAAATATGTAAGCCAAAAACAAACAAAAAAAGCATTCATTTATGCAAAAAAAATTAAAAGAGGTGTTTGAAGACTTCTTTAAAATGTACCTTCTAAAGGTGGAGTAAGGTCTCACCAAGTGATATGTTTTTGTGATACTCCTTGCTGGGTCAGTAGGAATGGGTTGGGGTATAAGCGCTTAACATTTCCTCCTGTGTTTTTACAAGCAGTAAGTTAAATGTGGTATTTATGAATGTGCCTTTGTGAGTATAGTGACTGTCTAATTGAGAAGACCGCTTGGGCTGGAGGGGAGACAGTGGTCAATTTATTCTTGCAAGAGGTCAGACATGGAGGTTGCAGCTCACTGGTCCCTTCTGACAAGCAGCGTCATTGACTGGTCTCTACACTGCACAATACGTATTCATATGTGGTAGAGATTGGGGTGGGGGTGCGAAGGGATGTCATGTGATGCACAGAAGCTGTTGATAGTTTTTGGCTAGTCTGCCATTGCAGGTTGAGTTTGTATATGTATTATGTGGCTTCTCTTTGTTTGTGTGCATGAGTGTGAGTGCGTGTGGCTTTGGTTTTTTGTAAGCACTGGAGAATTGAAACACAGTGATGTTTGAGACAAATTTATACGTGTAGAGAAGATGTTTTGTAGCTTCTGTTAAATAGTGGGTGCAGGCACACTTTTACCCTCTCTGCCCGTGTCCTGATAAGTGAAACAGGAATTTATTTTTTTTCAGCCCTTCAACTTCCAGCACACTTAACGTTGCCATTTAAATGAACAGGGTATTACACAAGATGAAAAAAAAAAAAGTTTTTGAAATGGTGAGGTAGAAGTGTTTAAAAGGAAAAAAATCTGAAGTAGTTTTTTTGTTTCTTCAAAGCTGTTTGTAGCTAAACATGGGAATCTGCAGTGTCTCCTTCCATTTGTTTCTTTTTCCTAATAATTCACCTCTTTGTCCCACCAAAAACATGAGGTGTACAAGATCAAGAGCTGTTGCTGTAGCGCTTTGTAATTCCCACCCTGAAAAGAAACTCCAGTGGGATCCCTCAGCTCTATTCAGGAAGACAAAGAGAGGAGAGACTCTGCAGTTTTCTTTGCTTCGCTCTCATTCCTCTCTAATGGCCTTGAAATGTATTATTATGCAAATGTGAATTTTGATACTGAACTTAAGAAGAGGTTGTTTGTTCTTTTTTCAAAAAAAAAAAAAAAGGTCCCATATGCGGTCAGCATTGCTTCTTTATTTTGTAAGTGAATTGTAAACTATGCATTCTGCAAAGGGGGTGTAGGGGACAAAGATACTTTGCTAAACTGTTCAGGAGTTTCTGTGTCCATGGCATATCCATTATAGTTTAGGGAAGTGGAGAAGTGATAACTTTTAATTAAGAAGGAATTATTACAAACCTTTCTTATGTCAGAAGCTGGCCAATGGATAACTGGGCAGAGATTTGAATAACCAATGTCGGCTGCAAAACAAAATCAGCTCTCAGCCTTGCGCAGGGTGGATTCAGCCACACAGTGTTAACCAGGGCCCAAAGGATGAATGGGACACCAGGTCCACCTGGGGAATATCTACCATCTCCTGTGCTCTGGCCCCTCTTAAGCTCAGGAAACCCGCTGTCACAGGCACTGTTATTTTTTATTTACTACTCGTTTTCCATTTCAGCAGTCCTTGTGCTCTTCCAGGAGAATCGGAACATGGCTAGTCCTTGATATCGACACTTCCTTATCCCTAACATTTTCTTTGCTGCTGTTTCTGGTACTGTTCATACAGTGACAGAGCAGCTGTGGGCAGGATGGTGGAGATGGTATTTAACTTCCTAGTACTGATCAAAGCCCAGCTATGAGGACTGTGTATTTTCAACGTCAGCAGCTAGTGGTGTTTTGTTGTCTGGTGTTGCTGCCAGTGACTTAGCACTAATGTTGACAGTATATGAAATTTTAGGGCAAGTAGACTGATACATACACCAGGTCCTCCCTATTTAAAAGTAACTATCCTATTTTTATTATATGGTATCATAATGGTCATTAAAAAAGGATTTACTTACTCGCATCTCCCAAAGGCAGTCATTGTGAATTATGTAAATTCCTTGAAGTTTGCTGAGCTTCCAGTAAGAGTCTCCTCAGAAAAAATGTAGTTCTCACTGCTCTCTCCATCATCATTATAATAGGGACCTTTTGACTTGACTTTTTCCTTTGTCCATGGTGAACCATGGTACTGGCATTATCTTAGGTGTGATATCATAAACTGAGAGTGTATCCTGCCTGTATTCAGTGTTTTCATGCAGCAATTTTAATTTTGTTAATATTCACAGTACTGTAATAAGTAATAGACTTGATGATCACTCTCACATCTGTGCCTGCATTGCAGATGTGATCTTATCAGGGTTCCACTCTGTCAGAATGCCTTTAAAAAAATACAAAAAGAAAAAAAAAATCAGAAGCTTAAACTCATTCACAAAAATACCTCGTGGTACATTTCCCCTTCTGATGTAACCTTTTAAATCTTAGTTTTTCTGCTAAACTTGATGGGCTTTTATTTCCATCTGTTATCTCCTTTGTAAAAGATATTTGAACTAGTGGTTTTGAGCACAGGTCGGGAAGCCTGAAACTCCTGAATTTTAACATTGGCCATTACTCTCCCCTTGCCTTGGGCAAGTCATTTAACTACTTTGCCTTTGCTTTTTCACCTGTAAAGCGGGGTTGTTAATAACACTTACCTACCTCACAGGGGTTTTGTTAGGATCAACTAGTAATGTTTGTCAAGTGCTTCAAAGAGAAAAGCATGATAGAAGTATTATGAAGTTTCACAGCAAGATCACTAGTTCTTTTTACATTGTTTGCTTGTGTGGAGGGAGATAACCTTTTTTTTTTTTTTTTTAATTATTGAAGCCATCAGACACTTAGATCCTAAATGATAGAAATGGATAGAGATTCAGTTACTCCTATTCTTCAGTCTTTATGCCTGTTTCCATCTTCTTTATATAGTTATGCCAGTGTTGCTACAGGTCACATGTCTCCAGTACTTTTAGATAAGCTTCAAAGTTGAAGTATTTTGAGCTTGCTGCTTCTTTCACCAGACCACCAAATCAGAATAAGTCTGTGTTCCCTTCTCCCTGCCATTGAATGGCAGTTTTGGTAATGTCATCTTTCAACTAGACACATCTTTTCCTGCCATCAGGAAGGGCAGGTGGTGGTGTGTAGTTCCAGAGAGGGGACTGTAAGATGAAGAACCTGGCCACTTTATGCTGCTGCTCCAGGGATAAAGGGCAGAGTAGCTTCTTATGTCCTTCCCTGAGTTAATTTCAATGTGTTACCAGTCACACTTCAAATGCAGTGTCTCTTCTTGTCCACAATATACAGAAGCCATCACCTGCCAATAGAACGTAGGAACAGAGAGAGTGATAGTAGATGCTGCTTGTGTATATGCCTTACAGCTCTCCCTGAGTGTCTCTGGGAGGGTGGTGGAGGATGAGGTCTTCATTGGGTAAATCCCACAGCTGTCAGGGAACCTCTGTTACTTTCTCCCCTCTCAATCACTTGGTCGCTGTTCTTCTTTCTTGGCTGTGCGTCTCAGGGATGTGCATATGAGCCCATGCCTCTTGGAATTTGGCGTTTGAAATATCAAGAACGTGGTTTCTGTACCTGAAACCTTTCTGTCTGACACTCCCTGGTCCTCTCTGTCCTGCATTGCTCCCCGTGGCCTTAGGAACATCTCTCCGCTGTTGCCCTATGCCACCCTCTCCATCTCTGTCAGTTATCAAGGTGAAGTATATACAGTGATTCTGCAGAGAAAGAAGCTGAAGTGATGCAAGTGCACCTTACCTGTGGGATTTACGCACAGAGGTATCTTTGTTTTCTGCCACATCTGCTTTAAAGCATGCAGAATGTCTGATGCACAGTGCTTTTTCTTTCTCATTTAGAAAGCAGAACAAACAGCAGTATAACTCTGATGATGGTAATTCTGTAATGTTTACTTTTAAATAAATGCTAAGTATTTTCCTCAAAGAACCAAAAAAAACCCCACCTTCTAACAAAAGTAACCAAATGTAATCTTCCTGGGTGTGGAAGAGGAAAGGGGAGGAGGAAAAGCAGTGACAGGGGAGCATTCTGATCTATTTTCATCTCCACTGCTCAGCTGGAGGTGTGAAATGCTGCTTTGAGTTCCACAAACATAAGGGATTATGTTTACAAAGGTAAATGCCTTCTACCTGTTCAGGAAACTCTCTACTGGTGGGCATTGGGAGTTTGGCAAGTTTCTCTTCATTGCAAACAAGTAATGAGAGAAGGGTGTGTCTGGAAGAGGAATGGAGAAACAGATTCATTTCATCTAGTCTTCTTGGTAAAATAATGCCACCTTCTCTCCTTATGGAATGGAGGGATGAGGTGGCTGAATAGAAAATCATTGATGTCCAATATGGCTGGATTAGAAAAGGCAGCTTTTCTACTTTGCACATAAATAGGTAACAGGAAGGTACTGCTAAAGTCCTCTTGCCTGAAACACTGTCCCCCAGAAAGCAGACATTGTAATAATATAGTGGCTGTGTGTATATTGATGCTATTTGCAAGTTACCTTTAAGTGTTTATTTTTTTTTCTTATACTTGAAATGGCTTCCTTTACTAAACTCTTACCATAGTTTTAGTTTCTCCCCTCTTTCTTCAGTGTGCAGTAAAGAAAATTACAGGACAAATGGGGAGAACATAGAGGAGATGACATGTCTTGCATATCCAGGTTTCATCTTAATTTTCATCCCATATTCTCAGATATGTTTGAACTTCCTAAGGGTTTTCCATGGACACAGAAACTCAGCACTTTAGAAGGTGCTCTTATAAGGCTGGCTGCCCCCTTTTCCTCCTTTTCTATATTTTTATTTTACTTTTAGTATAGTGGTACTTAAGATCACTGGTTCACTTAAAAAGAAAAAAAAAAACCAATAAAATGTTTAAACTCTACTAATGTACAAATAAGCTGAAATGTTGCATTTTATGTGTATTTTTGCCATAGCAGGTACTGTATTTCTCATGCTGGATTTAGAAAAAAAAAAAGGAAAAAAAAAAAGAAAAAAAAACAAACAAAAGGGTGATGTTTTATTGGAGTGTGACAAGTTAAGAGTAATAAAGAATTAAGTCGTCGTCATTTCATTGAAACTGAGAGATGGTGTAATACTTATATATAAGTTTTCTGAATGTTTTTTTTGTTGTTTTTTTTTGGGCTTTTAAACAGCTTTTTTGGGTTTTTGTTTTTTCGTTTTGGGTTTTTGTTTTTCTTTTTTTTTTTTTTGAAAGATATGATTGTATTATGTGCAACTCAGTTGCTTACATTATAACTACAAACTATTTTTGGGTTCCTGGAAAAAAAAAAAAGAAAAGATACTAATAAATGTGTTTGGCTGCTAAGCATTTAAAGCTGGTGTTTTGTGCCCGTTTTGTGTCCCTTGGCCGTGTGGGGCCGCTCCGGCCGCGTTGGCCTCCGGGCGCGGGGGGGCGCCGGGCCCGCGCGGGCTCGGGGCGGGGCGCNGCTGCCCCCGGAGAGGAGGAGGACGTGATGGCGCGGTACCGCTCCCCGCTGGTGTCGCGCTACGCCAGCGCCGAGATGGCCTACAACTTCAGCGAGAGGAAGAAGTTCGGCACCTGGCGCCGCCTCTGGCTCTACCTCGCCCAGGCTGAGAAGGTAACGGCGGGGCGGGGG
>VZTB01010704.1:469990-489097 GCA_013397245.1 Thryothorus ludovicianus
CGGGACGGGCGCTGGGGGCAGAGCGGCCCGGGACGGGGATAGCGTACTGCCAGGGCGTCTTCAGGTCCCGATTGCCTGTAGGCTCTGGCGGATGAGGGCCCGGGAGCCGGCGGGAATCGGCCGTACCTTCCCAGGGTACCCTCGGGACACCGACCAGAGTAACTTTCCCGGCGCCCCGTTGGCGCGTTCCGGGGAGGAAAGGGGCGCGAGGTGGCGGCTCTGCGAGTTCAGGGTTACCAGCCCTCTGTACACAATCCTCGCGTACCTGTCTCCCAGCGAATCATCTCTTCTCACCTCATACCCTCCCCCTTGCACTTTTGCCTGCGCTGTAAATTTACAAATTGGTTTTGTAAAAGCTCAGCTGAGCAATCTTTGGTGAGGGGTTGCCTTTGAGCAAACATCAGTGTCCTTCCCAAGCGCTCGGCTGTTTGCATTCCAGGAGGTGTGGCGGGTGAGGTCCGCTGTCCATTCAATCCGATGGCTGTCAGTCGGTGCCAACCGGTCCACCCCCTGCATCTTCAGCCGTTTGTTGTTAGCCCTGTTTTTCCGAGATAAGTTTACTTTTGGCCAAATTGAACAGTGCATTTACCCTGCAAGCGGTTGTGATGTTTCTGGTGGGCTGAGTGCCACAAAAAGAATGCCACAACAGATTTGGTATTGTGTATTATTAATTCAACTATTAGGAAGCAGCAACTGAGAGTATGTCTATGTGATTACGAAGCTGTTGTATTAGTAGAAGATATGAAATCCACTTTTTTAACATGCACTTCAAGCTAAACCTTCTGGCTTTGGTCCTAATTAGGATTACATTTACATCTATTATTACATCTTAATTGAGACACAGTTTCTAAGATGCACTAACTTGATTCCTTGTGACTCTTACCAGGTTTTTTACAGTGAAAAAACTGTAATGTGTTCCCCTCCCAAAATAAAATAAAGCAAAGAAAAGCCACAAAACCACCCTGCTTTCTGACAGAATAGCTTTAGCTTTCAGGCTCAATTGGATCCCATTTGTTTTGTACAGAGTCCAGTTTCTGTTTTCCAAGCTCTGGGATTAGAAGCAATCCAAGCATGAAGTCTGGCTCTTTTTATGAGTGCAAGGGCAAAGAAGCACCACACTGGAGAATCAACACACAGTGCACAGTGTTCCTTCTTCACGCAAGGAAAATATCACGACAGCAGCTTTGTCAATAACATGCTGGACCAAATGAAGGTGCAATTATACAGCTGTGCTAAATAGGAGTCACCTTCTGAAGTACCACGTACTTGATTTTGTCACAGTTCAGATGCTGGAGTGAGAAAGCAAACCTCATCTAGCATAGAAAGTGCCAGTACTATGAATGCATGCTTGAGGAGCTTTGCATGTTCAAAGCATGACAATTTAAACGTAGTTGTAGCAATTCTGGCAGATAATATCACGTTTACTTCTATTCAAGAACGGAATACGTGACTTGCCCAATAGGAGAAAGCAGTCTGCTTGAAAGAACCAGTTTGGGGCTCCTAGGTTTCCACTCCCAAGCCCTGAACTCCAGGCTACTCTGTCTCGACTCTTGCTCTGCCTCCCATTACCACCCCAGAGTTTTGTTCCCAGAAAGTAGAGACGGGTCTTACAATTTCCTGAGCTCTCTTTTCATAGTGGGAAGAGGGAGACGACTATTTTTATCTGGCTTCTCATTCCAGAGCAGTTCATAACCTAATGTCAGCTCTGGACTAAAAAGGGGGAAGAGTCAGCTACTTCCAGCACCTGTTACCTCTGTCAGTGATCAGATAGTTACACATATAAACAGTTTGTTTAGGTTCCTTATAGAAGATGCATAGTATTTCTATGGAAAAGAACACCAACCCAAATACCAGGTAATAAATGAACCATAGCAATTTACTGCAGCTCATATCCTCGCTTCCAAGACATTCACATGTTGCTTCTTCGGTCATTCTTTTTGAAGATACATAGTGTATCTCTTCAGATACATTAAAAATCAAATAGTAATAAATTAACCATGGGCAATACTTACTTTTGTCTTCTGTTAAATCATATCTAGGAAGGTCTAATCACAGGTTTTCTGAAAGTTGCAGGGATTAGTAAAACCGAATACATGCAGCTTAGTGATAAAATTTTAGGTAAAGTACAGGACCAGGCAGATGTCTTCAACATTCACTCTACTTAACAGGTGAAATTTTCAGGTGGTCCACTTGCAGTATGTGAGATAAGAATGGAAGAATTATTTCAGTAGAAACTGAATTTAGCAGAAAGTCTATACAGTGTTTTGCTCCTTTCAGCAGGCAAAAGCAGGAGTTTGAAAGAGCAGGCTTAGAAAAGTGTGGAATTAGTAAGAAAAATCTTATCCCAACTGACAGTATTTAAAGTTTGGGTTAAGAGCTGAGTTGTCTGAATTTATACCCATCCAAAATCACTAGTTTAATTTTTTGCATACATTCCTTTGTATTATGATTGTTCTGGTTACACTTTTTATCTTGAACTCTTAATTGTATTTGAGTCAAGTGCAAATTTCTTGGAGCTCTCCCTTCTCATAGATATAGCTTTGACATCCTCCAGATCAAACTGACTTACAATATGTTTTATATATGTGAAATATGTTTTCTCACTTTCTATAGTAACTCTCCATCTATTTTTTTTCTATCCAGTTTAAGTTTCATTATTTTTCTGTCACATGTTCTTTATATGATGAACAGCTTGGCGTTCTCATTCTGTGTGCAGGAGCTGTGCCCATGTCATCCACCTGTTCTGTCCCATCTTTTAGGAAAAGTGATGAACAGTCATAGCTGTTAGAGTGGCACATCAGAATACTGGGACAGTCTCAGAAGAATCACACCCTAAAAGCACAGACCAGAGAGCTCATCACTGCCTTCACTGACCTGTGGTACTTTGGGGAAAACCTTGTGGTCTTGCTTGTGTAGTTTTCCTACTTGGTTTTCTTAGGTACTCGGGTTTGAAGGACATTCGATTGTTTTCTTCCCAAGGTACTGGCAATATCAGCCAAAGCTCATAGGGAAGAGGCCTCACATATTGTTTGTGGACAGATGAGAACATCATTTCTCTTGGCACTACCCTACCTTGCACGTGTTCTATGTCAAGTCACCCCTTTCTGAGGGGTTATTTCTTTCCTCTCTGTATGACTGTGTCCTGTGGTCAGCTCTTCCCAAAGGATCACGGATGTCTGAGCAAAGCACGAGATTTTAATCTTGACACAAGATTAAAATTAAATTGCCTGCTGAGATGCCTGTGCTTTGAGGCAGTTACAGTTTATACTGGTACACCTCAAAGGCAGCAGTCTGGGGCCAGATCCTTTTCCTTATTTAGCGGGACATTCATGGATATATTTATGTTTGCAACATCATAAGTTTGGGTTCTAATTATCTGATGAGAATCTTGACACATCTGCTTCACTTGCTGTCTTCTTCAGTTCCAGGTTCCACATCTGCAAACCATTTTTTCAGTCTGTTCATTCTGAACAGAACCAGTTTTTTAAATACTTTGAATCCTAGAAGCTGCCTGGTTAGTGATTTCTCATTACTGATGCACAGGACAATAGTATTTTAATTTGGAAAAGGCAGTAATGCCAAGTTCATTGTGAAACTTTTAATTTCTCAGTATCAGGAAAAGACATTTTTTCTCATCCTAGTGGATTGCACCAATGTATAATCTTGTGGTTGGATATCTTTGTTTTTAAGTCAGCTTGCTGAAAAGCTCTAGCAATTGGTTTTGAATGTGAACTAGAAGCATTAATCTCCTTCTTCCAGATCAAGTAACTGGTTCCACGAAGTTTCATATTCAGTCTGAGATGAGGTACTACAGGACTTCTGAAAAGATACAAACATATGAAACATATATATCATTCTATATGTTCTAAGCCCCCTATTTAGAGTTGTGTAGGTCTAGTTGTGGTCCAGAGAGCTTTTCCTGACACAAGCTATTTAGCCTCATGTTAGCTGGGAAGAAGTTTAAACTATACTATTTTTATGTCACTTTTCCCCATGTATTTTAATTTTTGTAGTTTTCTCAGGAATGTTACATGATTGAAGAAAGTCCAAAGCCCAAGAGGAACATCTGAGAATAAGCACTGTCCTATTCTCTTGGAAAAGTCTGGAGAGCCCTACAATCAAAGTGTTTGCTGTTACAGCAATGCTTATTTGATTAGACCAGATTGTCACACTTCTGGGAGATGTCAGACAGGAGTAAATTATTTAAACAGCTTCTGTCTCAGTTTGTTAGTAAAGAGAAAAGCAATAAAAGTTCTTTTCCCCTTGCAGTCACTTGGGCTTTCAATCACAGATGAGCAGATACGAGAGATGGAAGCAAATCTGGACAACATTGACTTCAAGATGGCAGCAGAGGAGGAGAAGAAGCTGCGTCACGATGTGATGGCCCACGTGCACACCTTTGCCCACTGCTGTCCCAAAGCTGCAGCCATCATTCACCTTGGAGCAACTTCCTGCTACGTAGGGGATAACACGGTAATACAGTATTTCCAGTTCCCTGCCTGCAGAGCTGGGAAAAACAAAGCTACTTTATAGCTCTTTATAAAATGTTACATGGATTTTTCAGTCATTTTTGTTAATTTTACTATTGAAGTTCATTCAGTTCTTTAACCTGGCTACCCTAGGAAGGTAAGCTCCACTTGCCTTCTTTCTTCTGATGTGAAGCAAGATCTATCTGGAAACTGTTCCCTAACCTCTACTTGCATGTTAAATATTCAAGGAGATAAGAGGGGAGTTGCAAACACGTGAAGAAACATGTGAACTGCGTGATTTATCAGTTACACCCCTGTGACAAGAGTTCACTGACTTAGACAACAAGGTCCATGAGCTTTCAATTGCTACTTGGAAGCCCGGTGTAATTCAGGAGAAAACAAGCTTTTCATCAGCAAAGAGAATGGATCAGTTTGTTAAGTGAAAAAGGAACTACTACTGTTCTACAGAACTGTAAAATATTCCTGAAAACCTTGTCTAAAACGGAGCACAAACTGAAGCCTTATTTCTCAGTATATGCTGCTGTTCCACTGCTCAAGCCATTGCAACTTCACAGCTGCTTTTGTCACATGAGAAGCTGCTGTATGATTATTTTTTCTCTACTCCTTCACAAACTTGTTTAGCTTTTGGGTAATATCACCTTCCTTGTGACAATTGTGCCCAGCTGTATCTTAGTCTCAAAAGGAGTAGAGACAACTGGTGCTTCATTAGCCCACTTACTTTCTTGCTCTCTTTAGCCTACAGTGCCTGTATTTTCCACTTAAAACCGTATGATTTAGTCTGTCATTCCATGGGCAGTCCCAAAAACCTCAAAATAATCATTCATAGGCACCTGGTGAAGACATTAACTTCCACCAGTTATGACTTTCCATGGACAGTATAAAAGGAGCAATGGTGGATCCAGCATTTTTGTCATAAGCAAGTTCAGTGCAAGTTCTGTTACAAGAAGGAAAGCAAATCATTTGTTTTAACAGAAGACTTTTGAGTCAACAAAGCATAATCTGTGTCCTCTCTGATAGAAACCGTTATGTCTGGTCCTTTAAACACGGCCCAACGTTCTTTTCTTTGCTTCTTTCAGGATTTGATTGTCCTCCGTGATGGGTTTAACCTCCTGCTACCCAAGGTGAGAAGGTGGTTCTGCAGTGTCTCAAAACTGGGGAGCACTCATGTCCTGTGCATAGCCTGTGTTTTACTTGGATTTTCCTAAAACTTTGTGGGAAGCTAGAAGGAGTTGTCTGTCTGAGTTGTTCTCAAAAAAGTGAACAGTTTCCTTCCTTTCCTTTCTCAAGTCTTTTCCCAGAGCTTTTTTGCTCACAGTGGGAATTAAAAGCAGCTTCTTATTTATCTGTGCCACAGGAACTAGAATGCTTTCAGGATTATCTTAGTCTTATCCTAGCTATATTCCTAGGAGTGTGTCAGCATTCAAGAAACTATATAATACATTTTTTCTGATGTCAAATATAGCAGGAGTTGTAGTGCAGTGATGTCCATCTAACCTGAATGAGTTGGTGGCCGATTTGCCCTGGACTGTATGTGTGTCAATTATACCTCAAGCAGCTTTATTTCTGACTGATTCCAGGAAAAGGGAAAATACCCAGGGATGAAACAACTGCAGGATTGGGTTGGGCATGAAGATTAGACTAGTTTGGGCTCAAGTCCTGTGACTTGTGTTAGCTCTTGCTTGAGTTTTGTAGCAAGCAGAAATGGCATGCATGCCCTGAAAAACAGAAACACGCCATTTTCTACAATTGGAGGGGGCTGCACAGTTGCCCCTCAAGGTCCCTCTCTGCACAACTACGCAGTGATTTCCCTTTTTCTCACAGTGTTGCGCTTAAGCATGCAAATATCTGCTGTGTTGCTTGGGGTTTTATCCTCTCTCATTCCACCTCTTTTCTATCCTTCCCGCTCCCACCAGCTCGCACGGGTGATCAGCCGCCTGGCCGACTTTGCTGAGAAGTATGCTGACATGCCTACTTTGGGCTTCACTCACTACCAGTAAGTAGCCATCAGCCTTTTCTTTCCTTTTGTTGCCTGTGCTTTGATTAAATTGACCTGCTACCGCTCTTTTGCCATCCTTTTTCCCATGTCTGACCAGCTGGTGGTTCAGAAGAGGCATATGTGCCTGATTCCAGGATTGTCTCAGGAAACTGGACTGTTGCTTTGACTAGCTGTCAGCAGTTGCTTCAACAGAGCTTCATAAAGGATGAGTTCCAGGCAAACACAGATCTGCATCTTCTGGGCTGTTTCAAAAAAGCATGACTGGGAATTGCACTAAGCCTGTTGTCCAGTCAGATTTTCTTTATTTTTCTTTAAGTTATTTTCTGCTGCAGCCTTGAAAGTTTTGTTAATGACTACTTGTTACTACAGATACTGAGTCAAAGAACAATGAGATCTGCGTGGTTCTGGTTTTAGGGTAGTTTAATCTCCTGCTTCATGAAGACTGTTTTCTGAAGCATTAACCTATACCATGAGATAAGCCTAGGTCTTCTACGCCAGTGATATGGAACAGCAGAGTCAGGGAGATTAAGCACAGGTCATGTCAGACTCAGTGTCTGGCACTTGAACATTTCTCCCAAAGGAGAGTAAAAGCACCAGGTCAGGTCTCTGATTTATTGTCTTGCTGTGTGTGCAATGTCAGTTCCATCAGCTCTAGTCCTGCAGCCCTCTTCATCTACAGCTTTTTGGATCTGTGTTAGTTTTATTTGGGCTTTTGGAAAGTGGACAGAGGAGTGTTCAAGAAGTGTATACAGGTGAAATCATAATTGGTGTCAGCCTTTTCTGTGGCATTTGTGAGCAGGGCCTTTGCTCCATTTACAATAAAATCCATGCTTTCCCTGGCCTTCTCTTTTCTGCTTATGTACTTGCAGAAGCCTGTCTTGTTGCCTTTCACATCCCATTCATGCAGGTGGATTTTGGCTTTCCTTGCCATATCCCTGCAGTGTTAAATAGTTTCTTTGTATTCTTCCTGGATCACCTGTCCCCGCTTCCAGATTTTACAAGCTTCCATTTTAATGCCTGAGCTTAATCTGGAGCACATTGTTCATGTTTGTATGGTTTTTTGAAGTAGTATAGAGGTTTTCTTTGGTGTTCATGTGGATAATTTGAAATATTTCATTTTCTGGGTTCTGCATAACACCCCTCTTTTCACCTCAAAGCATTTTTGGGGGACTGAAATGTAGGTGAAGATTGCAGTTACTTATTCCAAGGCAGAAGTTTTACAAGAAGTTTTGGCTGACAACATTGTTGAAGTATGTTTGCCCAGAGGCTGAGGAATACATTTTTGTAAATAAGAAGGAAAGGTTCCTGAGAGGACTCATTTAAAATCACATAGTGAATGCAGATGTTTTTGTGCTGAGAAGTTCACAGCAGTGCCATAAGTCAGCCAGGGTGCCCCCCGTGCCCTGGGTGGGCGGAATTGGGGTGGAGAACAGATGCACCCCCTGTCTGTCACAGCCCCTGCTGGAAGGGGGCGCACGCCTGGCACATGGATACAGAACTGCTGTGTTCTGGTAACGTAATTTCATCTAATTCCTGAAAGGAATGATTACATCTTCAGTACCATTTATTGCTGATGTCGGTACATCCTTCTGCCTAAGCCAAATCCTGTTAATTTGTGCTCAAATGAGTCAAGAGAGATGAATCTGTTGGTAACCCTTAATGGCAGACTCAGCAGTGAAGTGTGGTGCTTGTGCAAATCCTCAACGAGTCATGTTGCGTTCTTGATTGTTTTCAGACCAGCCCAGCTCACCACTGTGGGGAAACGCTGCTGCTTGTGGATTCAAGACCTGTGCATGGACCTGCAGAGCCTGGAGCGGGCTCGGGATGACCTACGCTTCCGGGGTGTGAAAGGCACCACTGGCACTCAAGCCAGCTTCTTGCAGCTCTTTGAGGGAGACCACAGTAAAGTATGTCAGACAGCCCAATGTGAAGATGTACAGTCTTGGCAATTTTCAGCTCCGGAATGCTTTTTTCTTTGAGGGAACATTGCAATTCTGGCATTAAATTTACAAAGTCACTGTGATCCCTCTGGGGCTCATTGATAAGGCTCTGTGTGAAGGCGAGCAGCATTTGGGAAGGGATGTTTCACAGAAAGTATAAGATTTTTTGACGCTAAACTGAGAAGAGCAAAGTACCATTTTTGCTCTTGCTGACCTTGCTGAGTTGTATTTTGAACTCTGGTTTGTTTTTTTCTGCACTCCAAGGTTGAAGAACTGGACAGATTAGTGACTGCGAAGGCAGGATTTAAGCGGTATGTAACACACATTCTTAGCAGAGTGTGACTCCTGCTGGTAGCATTAGCCCAGATTCCCCTGGTTGCCAAACCCAACATCTCTGCTGCTGTTCACTTATGCCCCCTTGCCACCTTCCATTCCCAGTTGCATTTTCCCACATGAAACTTCACCTCCTAAATAGGCCACTTCTACTTGTCTCGCTATCAAAGCACAACTCTCCATTTTCCTCTGTTTACCTCTCTCCCATCTGCATGCTGCCCCAAGAAATTGACAGCCTGAATCCAAAGTTGTTTTCATCAGAGCAGAATGACAGCCCTCCACTTCAAGAGGCATGTCACTCCTTGCTCAAAGTCTTACAGTACTGTTGTGTCTGGCTGGAACATTCAACTTGTGTGCTTATTTCTAGGGCTTACATGGTCACAGGGCAGACCTACAGTCGCAAGGTGGATATTGGAGTCCTGGCTGTGCTGGCTAGTCTGGGGGCTTCTGTACACAAGGTGAGCACCCTACTTGTATACATTGGGAGGAGGGAGAAATGTTTCAGATCTTGAAGAGAAGGTGCTTGTGGTGCAGAATGTTCTGCTCAGGAAATACTGGTGTTCCTTGTTCATCCGTCTTCTTTGTGGTCATGTAAATTCACTGCTGGGTACATGCCTGGTACTCAAATCTCAAAGACCTTAAGACCAATGACAAATAAAGCAAGTTAACTGAAAAAATTCTAAGATGAGTTAACAACTCCCATACCAGATATTAGTCTAATGTATGCTAAATTGATCCAATTAGAGTAAATGTCTTTCCTAGTGGTGTTATGAGTTCTTAAATTTCACCATTTCCTCCTAGTTAATTGCCTTTCTGATAATGGTGTTATACTCTCTATCCTTGTGGATTCTTTTCATTGATTTATCTCTGTTCCCTTCCTCTTCCTCCTCTTGGGCTAAAATGATCTGTAGTATTTTCTTTTGTTTTGTTTGTTGTTTTTTTTCCCAGCACACATTATCTGTGTTTACAAATCACTGTGCAATTTTGTTATGCTTTTTCAATGTTCTCTTCTGTCTTCCATTCTCTGTCTTCCATTCTCTGCAAACATTTGGCCTTGTTGGGGTCTTGTTCTCATCTAATACAGTGAACATGCTGTTTTCTTTGTTTTCTTGACAAACATTTTTAGGCCAGGAAGTACGATTGCAGTGTCAAATCTTTTTGTCAAATTTTTCACTGCCCCCATTTTGCTTATTGCACATAGATGCAAAGATTCTCCGAGAGCACTAACAGTAAGATATACTGGAGGGTGTCAGTTTGGTTCTGTTTTATTAATTTCTCATGCCTTCTTTCTAGATTTGCACTGACATTCGTCTTTTGGCCAACCTGAAGGAGATAGAGGAGCCTTTTGAGAAAGACCAGATTGGTAAGGGATGTGAGAGTTTTCCTGGACTGGTTTATGTGTCCTTTCATTTATGTTGGTGTGGCCTTTTAAACAAATTGAAAAATATCACTGGCAGAATTTGCTTTAAATTGACTGGAGTTGGCATGGCTAGTATTTTCAATCCTTTTAAAAGAAAAAGAAAGGAGAGGAGAAGGAAAAAGTGAAAACACCTTACCTAAAGGTTTCTGGATATTAAGTAATTAAAATCAAATTTCTATTTGTGCACTTCCTATGTTTGGGGGGAGAGCAGGAGTAGCCATGTATGTCCCTACATTTCCCTAGAGAGACAGACCTGGGTCTGAAGAGTGCTTAATGTTTTCCAGTCCTCATGAAGCTGACTGGAAAGTAGGTTTTCAGCTCAACTCAGCATTTTGATCTTTATAAGCAGACAAATTAGGAACAGTGAAACTAGGGTGGACCCTTGCACCCTTGCCAGAAGAACACCAAAGATGTGATTCTGACACTGTTAGAAAGGAAAAAGGGAATGTAGTGCTTTGGTTCTTGGCAGAATGAAAGTTCGGGTCCCTTAAATAGTTACATAGAATTGTATCAGTGAATTAAGCCTTAGTCCTACTTTCTGTGGATGATTTCAATACCCATCAATAGAGCAACAGGCAACAGTGTAAGGATCTGACTTTGAAGGACAGTGTTATTGAGCAGATGGAGGCTCAAACACTGCTAAGATTGCCATGGGTATCCTAGAGAGATGGTGCTAAACACTACATTAAAAAATAAGACTATTTGTCCCTTTTATAGTACTGTGATAGTACTTCTGTTTTGCAGAATTGCAAAAATGTCATCTCACTTTTTCTTTGCCCACAGTTAGCTGTTTCTGATCTGAAGGGGGAAATGGTGGTGTCATTTTCTGTATTATATATTGCCCTTAGAAAATTGTTCTATTTTGAGGCTTTATTCCAAACTATGATTCCTGACACATTTTTCTTTCCTGGGGGAGGACCTTGACTCTCTCCTCCCCGCATGCAGCGCTCCTTCTGCTGCCCTGTTCGCACCCCTCTTCCTCCTTTGCCAGGCTCAAGCGCTATGCCTTACAAGAGGAACCCGATGCGCTCGGAGCGCTGCTGCAGCCTCGCTCGGCACCTGATGGCGCTGGTGATGGATCCCCTGCAAACGGCCGCCGTGCAGTGGTTTGAGCGAACGCTGGATGACAGCGCCAACAGGTCTGTTCAGCTCGGGCACTGCAGCAACTGCAGATGGACTGCTGCAGAAAGGTCCTCTGGTCTGTTTAGATAATGCTGCCTTTAAACTAAACCCACAAGTTACCACCTTGACAAAAAGCAGAACCTAGAGACTACAAACTGGTTTCCTCTGTACCGTCAGATAAAAACTGTTAGATTTATTTTAATGTCAGGATCTTCTGCAAAGTAAGCCAGCAGTGAAAGGGAGGGATACAGAAGCCAGGATAATAAATTGCTTTCATAATCTTCCTGTTTCAATAGCACAGTATTACAGTCCTCACATTTCTCAAATGCTCTTTGTTTTGTTCTGGATGGAGTTTTTTGACCCTTTTTTTTTCAGTTTTTAGAGAATAGTTCAATACCTTAACCCTCCAAATAATCTAAAAAACATCCTTTAATTTTGAAAAATATTTTTTATAAGAAGTACTCAGATCCTGGAGAAGGAGCATCATAACTACTTCTTAAAAAGTTTAATGAAAGTCTGTGGCAGATCTTTAGGATATGGCTCAGCAAATTTTGCTTTGTTTTACGACTCTTCATTACGACTATTTTGAGCTGAGAAATTATCTACAATTATTATCAAGTAAATTACAGCAATTAAATTCAATGCTTCCATCTTTTATTTAGTACTTAATCTGCATAAAGCTCATACCTACCTTTGAAACATTTTAGTTTCAAAGTCATATTCTGTTGCAGAATTTCATCGCTTCGAATCTTAGAAATCTCTAAACTTCTAAGGTGTGGCACCTGTGAGACAATGAATAGCAGCAATTTTGGCTTGATTAATGCTAGATTAGCATTAACATTGCTGGTGAGAGTGTTGTTTTAAAAATGTCTCCACAAACATAATACCTGCTTAAAATTTCGTGAAAAAAATAGAAGACTTTTTCCCAGAGAGACCTTACTCCACAGCTCCTAGTCTCATTAAAAATAGAGCTGCATAGGAATCAGAAAACAATGTAAATTTAAGAAATTTTATACTGGTTGATATGATGTGTTTATTTCCCAATAGCCTCCAAGTGTTGAGAGATGTACTGGAATGTTTAACATTTTGTTTTCATCTCATCTAATAGAAAGACTCATTTGTCCACTTCATTAACCAATTATAAAAATCTGTGCCTTGGATTTTTCTTGTGTTTTGGAAGGAGAACAAGCCAGAGAAAGTTCAATCAATCTACAGTCCAGCAAAGTTTTTTTTTAGGCACTGTGATAGAATTGGAGGGCTTAGATGTAGCACAAGGTTCAAGAACTAGGATATTTTAAAAGATCACAGTTTAGGATGGGCCAGGCCCTGCTGTCACAGATGGATGATGCTATGTTTGCTGCACTGTGATGTAGATCATTTTGCCTGATACAGCTTAATCCCCACTTGTTTCCCTCCTCTGATTTTTGTCAGGAGCCTCTTGTGACCAGGAGCTAGTTTCTTGGAGGAAGCCCTCACCAAACACATGGGTCCCCTTGGAAATTTCCACTGAGCACAGCCAAGCACAGCGTGAGCATGCAGCATCTTACTGCTGGAGAGTAGGATCAATAGTAGACATAGACACATGTAAACATAGAACACACAGGGGAAGATCCTGTAGATTGCTGCAGTGTTTCCTATCTGAGTAATCACTGAATTACCTTGGAGTTTTTTAGGTGTGCCTTCACCCTTTTCCCTCTCCCTCTCTACTGACCAAAAAGAAAAAAATAGAGAACAGCTCCAGTGTTAGGCCACAGTAATGCTATTTAGAGCATTATTTACAGAAGTTGAAGGATCTGAGGTGGACTGGACGTGGCTTTGTTGTGACCAGGGTTTTGGGTGTGTGTGTTCTGTAGGCGTGTGTGTCTGGCCGAGGCTTTCCTCACAGCTGACATCATTCTGAGTACACTGCAGAACATCTCCGAGGGACTCGTGGTGTATCCAAAGGTAAAGCAGGAGATAATGGACTTCCTTGGTAATGCTGCAACTGTGCCAAAGTGTACAAAAATGTTCCCGCTCCAAGAATTACATTTTTAACTGTTAGTTCACATAGTTTCTGAATTTTGCTCTATTCTTGCCGTATTCTCACTGTTGTAGGACATACATGAAAGGCCTCTTGTGAGGTCAGTAAGAGAGTAAATACAAAACTTGTCACAAAGGATATTTTTCCCTAAATTATAGAATGGATCTGTAGAACTTAGCAGCAAAAGATAGTATCTAGACAGATCTCATCCAGTCCTGTAACTTACTACAGATTAAAAAAAAATTATTCATGGACATTTTTCCAAACTAATGTCTCTTACAAGATACAGCTTCTAAGTATTATCATCTTCAACATCTGGATTTCCAGAACCAAGTTCAAAATTACAATTTGTCTTTACATCATGGGGACAAATTTTTATCATGGCCTGTTAAAATATGACAAGAGATAATGGTTTTAAACTGACAGAGGGACAATTTAGATGATATAAAAGAAAGTTTTTTTACAAAGAAGGTGGTGAAACACTAGCATAGGTTTCCCAGAGAGATGGTGGATGCCCCATCCCTGGAAACATTCAGCATCAGGTTGGACAGGGCTCTGAGCAACCTGTTCTAATTGAGGATGTCACTGCTCATTGCAGGTGGTTGAACTACAGGTTGGCCTTTAAAGGTCCCTTCCAACCCAAACTTTCCTGTAATTCTGTCACCGTTTTCCAGTCCTAGAGATTCAAGGGGAGAGGGAAAAAGACTTCACTGCTAAGTTCTCAGTTATCTATAGGCTTTCTATAATGCAGTTTCTTTTTTCCTGTTTTGTTTCTGTTGTTCTGTTTTGTTTTTGTTTGGGTTTTTTGTGTGTTTAAGGTGATTGAGAGAAGGATCCGGCAGGAGCTGCCATTCATGGCCACAGAGAATATAATCATGGCAATGGTGAAGGCTGGGGGCAATCGCCAGGTACAAATGAAGCATCAAAATACCTTTGTTTACAGCCTGCTGTTTTTCTCTGAGAAACAAATGCATCTGGGCTCTTGTTCTATGGTACCTGTCTCAGCTCTCCCCCTGCTCCCACAGAGTTACCAGTATTACACTGGCGCTGCAAAGCCAGGCTCTGCTCTCTGAGGGGAGAGCACTTGTGGAGATCCCTGTTTTCTGTTAGGAGCACTGTGTGTTTGGGCTCCTCTGGCTGGCTGTGCTGGAGAAGAGAGAGACTTATTTTTATGTTTGATACTAGTAGGCGTTTTCCTTTTTTAAGTGTTTGAAGGAACTTGGAACACAGGCCAGGCTTCTTTAAATGGAACATGCTGGCAGTTGGCTACCTTATAAATTAAAAGAGGATGAATCAGTACTGCTAACAAAAAAGCAAGTAAGACTGTTCTGACACTCTTTCATGTGTCATTCCTCCCTAATTCAGTACTGTATATTAACCATTTTGCTCATAGTCCTTCATTCAGCTTCCTGTGTTCAAGCAAACTGTAATTAAATATTTTCCTTAGTAAATAAACCCAGACACAATTATATCCTTATCGTATGTATATCCTTATCATTTAATTTCACAATTCAAGTTAAAATTGATAATCAAATTGACATCTTAATAAAGCACCTTATTTTCACTTACCTTTTAGATAATAATTTTCCTTCTATTATTATTTCCACATCAAGGACAGAAGTGAAACTTGCAGGAATAATGAAAAGGGTTTGATAGAAGCTTCGAGCAGAATATATGTGGTTTCAGTTTTACTGAAACACTTGTAGCAAATCACCCATTACATTAGTCAGGAAATATCCTTTTTTCCTTTTTTTTCTTGTGTCCCTGATGTCAGTGGGTCAGTGAGTAAGCTTCCTGACTAAATGCATTAAGGTTCACATCATGTGAATCACATTCTGTGATTCATTTGTGTCTCTTGTTGACCTACCTCCTTTCTGGTGCTGTTTAATTACATACCCATAGGGCTTAGTACACTTGTAGAAGATGCTGGAAACTTTGGAACAGCACATTTTCTAGGCTTTCCCACCTCATAGCACCAAAACTCATTTCCTTTCTCCACTACTAAACAGCTCCCTCCCCTAAAATTCCAGAAGATGGATTTGTTCACCTGAGGCGGGTCAGTGCTGAAGCAAAATAACTTTTGGCTAGAGGAAGCAGGATAATTTTAGTATAATAATTGTAGATCAAGGATAATATATTTGAGAAGATTCCTGCATAGCTGTAAATGCAGCCACATAGCTGTATTTTAGGACCAGCATGGCAATATCTGATTTTGCAGATGCTACCTGACCACAGTTGGGTTCCCTTATTCTTGCCAATTGATTCCAAAGGAATGTTTTTCTGCTCAGTCTATCCTTATGTTGGCCATGGTTTGCAAAGTCTCACTGCTTGTTAAGTTGGTCAGATTCTTTTCTCTTTTCAAAATCTGTAAAGTTTTTATATTGTTTACAATTGAGAAAAAAACCCTAGAATGACTCCTAAGAGTATTTGGGAAACTTGAAGAAGTATAAATAATTCCAGTGTCGTGAGTTTGTGCTATAGTTCAACAGGGAATGTACATTACATTTGGACTGTTTTAGCCTCAAAGGGCAGATGTGATAGGATGAAGAAAATCTTGTTTTAATGAAGTGGCATATGAACCACTGCAGTCCAAACTGTGTCTTGTTTTTGCTCTGTTCAGGGCAGTACACTTCGATATTTTTCACTTCCACACAAGCTGGTGAAATGAACGTGTGCTGTCAATAGCAATGGAATGACTTTTTTCTTTTTCCATCTTCTTCTCCCTCTACCTATAGGATTGCCATGAGAAAATTCGTGTTCTCTCTCAGCAAGCAGCAGCTGTTGTGAAAATGGAAGGGGGTGATAATGACTTCATTGCCCGTGTCCGTGCTGATCCTTACTTCAGCCCTATCCATAAACAACTTGAAAGCCTGTTGGATCCCTCCTCCTTCACTGGACGTGCTTCTCAACAGGTAAAGTAGTGGAAAGAGGCTGTGGGATGTGTAGTTTAATCCTGCATCCTTTTGTATATAATAAGTACACTCTGCTACAGTGTGTACATATTATATAACTCTAGCCATACTACTAAGGAAGACACATTTTTCTCTTTTGATTTCCTTGGCTTTCTTCCCTGTGGCTTCACACTTTTGACCCTGGACATACCAACCTGTTGGTTGTCTTTGTGAAAGAGAGATCCCAGTGAGACAAGCAGGTCCAAATGGGGAGAGGGAGACAAGTTCTTTTCCTAATTTTATTTTTCTCATCTTGAACAGGTGGCAAAGTTCTTGAAGGAGGAGGTTCGACCAGCACTCATTCCATACCAAAGCAAGATGGGTGGAAAAATTGAACTGGCACTTTAGGTATAGTTTGCAAATGTGTGTGGGTACAGGAAGATAATAAAAGCCTTTTTGACCCAGGTCTGTTTACTGTGTCATGTTATTTTGGTTCTCTACAGTACATTTAACCTCCAGAGCTTACAGCCACCTTGATTCCAGATTGGCTTTTCATTCTTTCTTTGCTGTTTGATGGAGATTTTTGACTTTTGATGGAGGCCAAGCCTCCATCTGTAGTGTTACTGAGAAATGCTCAGTTGTGACAAAGGCAACTTTTATCACAGCACCTTCATTGGCTCCTTACAGAGCAGTGCCAGCTGTTAAAGTGCAATGCCTGGTATTGCCTGACACTCACATAGAACTGGCTTGTTGAACAGCAGAGGTAAGAGGAACTCAGCCCACTCCCATTTTCATCTTTCTTTCCATGCCCTGAAACTCTCCACAAGTGTCTCAAAAGTTGATAAAAGTTTGTCCTGGCTTACAGAATACTGTGACTTGGGGAGCAAACAGGCCAAAATATTAGAAATAATGAAAGAGAGAGGCCACGGAACTTCATGGCTTATCAAACTGGTGCTCCATCAGTGCTTCTTTCCTAGTTTAATACTGTAACTGTGCCTCTGTAGCTTCAGAAAAATCATATTTACAGGTGTGGGTAAGAAATCAGCCATTGTGTTTTGGCTGTGATTGTGTTCCTTTGCTGTGATGGGACCACACCTTGATAGGTGCTTGATGATGAGTGGCAGGTGGACTGGTATGTGAAAGTTGTTCTCTACTATGAATTTCATGTGATAAGGAAAGAAAAAATATAGTGGAATTCGTTGAATGCCAGAGAAATTCAAGAGCTTTGGTTTTATTTCTGATATGAATGATCTGTTTTGTAATGTCTGTGCTTTACGGGACATTTAGTAGTGGATCAAACTCTTCTCCCTTTGACTTACACTGGAATAGTTCCCTTACCTCTTCTTGCAGTGTCATTACATCACAGAGCATTTCTTCTGTTTCAGTGCTATAAAAAGTGCTCTCTCTGGCCTCTTACTTATTCAGACCTTCAGAGGTGACATGATAAGTATTACTTGATGATTTTTGAAGTGTGGTTGCTGAAGAGGATTAAGAAAAGCAGAACTAACTAAAAGAGGCTACCTGCTGTCCTTCAGGTCATCATTATTGAAAGAGGATTTTAAAATACTTTATGTTTTAATAATGCTTGTCTTTATTAAGAGCAGTGGGAAGCTTCAGGCTGTGATCTCCTTTCATCAAGATTGCTCTGGCTTTACCTTGCCCCTAGAATATGGCATTCAAATTTGTGAGTTTGATGGTGTTTAAAACATTTTGCTTGCTTGTGCTATTAACATTTAATTAGCCATCTGTTTGAAAAGGATAACTCTAATTGAACCCTTGTATTTTTCAGGCTATCACTCAAACCGATAGCCAAGAAAGAAAACAGACAGATGCATAAGTCCTTTTTTGGTCCTCTTTCCTCCTTTGAAAAAACAACAAATCCTGTGTGGAGAGGAGGAACAGTATCTTTTCTCATCATTGAAAATAAATCTTTGTGAGGTAGAGGCTTCCAGCTGTGAGTTGTTGTTTTCCTGGATATTTTAAAATGAGTAACAGTGGTGCAGAGGAAGAGTCACCCTCCTAGAAAACTGGCCTGATACGCAAATCCTTCAGAAGACTTCCACTCCTTGGTTTGAGACCTGACTTTCTACTTTCCTGCAGAGTTGTAGTGGCAACAGCCAGAGATGTAATTCCTCCCTCTGCTTGGTTGTTGGGAAGAGGTCACCAAGCAGTGCTTCAGGAGCAGCTCTCAACTGTTCAGCTTTTGATTCTCCCCTTGTACTCAGCACTGGTGGGACCACACCTTGAGTCCTGTGTCCAATTCTGGGTCCCCAGTTCAGAAATGACATCGAGATGCTGGAGCAAGTCCAGAGCCCAGTTCAGAAATGACATAGAGATGCTGGAGCAAGTCCAGAGAGCGGCAGCAAAGATGGTGGAAAGTCTGGAGCACAAGTCTGAGGACTTGATGTCTTGTCTGAGGACAAGATGAGGAGCAGCTGAGAGAGCTGTGTTGTTTAGCCGGGAGAGAAGGATGTTTAGAGGCGTTGTCACTCTCTACAAACCTGGAAGTAGGGCGTAGCCAGGTGGGGATCAACCTCCTCTCCCAGGCAATCGGCAACAGGACAAGAAGCATAGCCTTAAGCTGGACCAGGGGGTACTCAGGTTGGACATTAAGAGGAATTTCACAGAAAGGGTGAGTAGACGCGGTGGCGGAGTCACCGTCGCTGGAGGTGTTTAAGTAAAGACTGGACCTGGCACTCAGTGCCACGGTCTACTTGACAAGGCGGTGTTCGGTCGCAGGTTGGACTCCATTTTCTCAGAGGGTTTTTCCAACCTAATACAAACCTAACGCATTCTGTCATTCCGTGACAGCTTCGTGAGGCCAGACCACGCTTTCGGTGCGGCTCCCTGCCGCCCGCGCCCAGCAGGACCATCCCGGCGCCTCCCGCCGCCGGC